>JBAMJV010004527.1:0-157385 GCA_037951105.1 Echinarachnius parma
AATCGTCACATGGTCGTGGTTTGGGTCAATTAATACTTATAGAGATAATAATTAATGACAGTATATTAATAAAGAATACGATCCCATGCCTTGTAATTTGAATTTGATATTATAGCAAGAACCTGTTATTTCATATTCTATTAAAGAGATAGTTGAGTTTTGGTCAAACTAAATTGTATTAACCAAAACCTGCACCATTACAGATTCAACCTATAATAGTTATAACTCCACCATGGTCGAAAGGTATAGAAAATTACAAACGACTATTAAAGTAAAAACCCGATTATCTGTTACAACTCAAGAGGGCGCTTTCTAAAAAAAATCATTGGTTTCAACCATTTTACATACACAATTGTGCATGTGATGTTTTGTTAAAATAATTATTAAATAGAGATATCATCAACAACTATTTAAAAACCTCTTTTGAATTATTTTTTTAAAGAAGTGTATACTATGCATTTTATGTATTTAAAACAAAATCAAGATTTTAAAAAATCGTCTGGCTAGACAATATTTAAATAAAATATTTTGAAATCAAATTTTACAACTATGAGAGCATTTGAAAGGGAATGATTTTTCATTTCACATGTTTTATTCAATACATTTTCAAATGGAATTAAAACCAACCAATTTAGTGTCATGGGGCATTTCGGGAAGTACCAATACTCAAGTGTACCTTTAACTGTCACTGCTTGATCCCGTCTGAAAGTGCCCCTCAAGCGATGAAAAAAGTGCCTATTTTCATTTTGTTATCATTAATAGTTTCCTTTTCAAAATTTAAAAAGTAGTATGTATATAATTATACGGTCAGGAAAGAGCGCCATTTTTTGTCACTGATTCATTGAAGATGTAGGAATTGTTCAAATTGTTTTAATATAAACTCTAAGTTAAACGTACACTTGAGTATTGGTACTTCCCGAAATGCCCCTTGACACTAAATTGGTTGGTTTTAATTCCATTTGAAAGTTCCTTGAATAAAACATGTAAAATGAGAATCATTTCAAAATGCTCTCATAGTTGAAAAAATTTGATTACAAGATATTTTATTGATTAGGTTTTACACTGTATGTCAAAGTTTTGTAATTTTTCATTTCACCTTGTCTTTTCTTCGCTCCCTGTCTGTTATCCTTTTTCTATATTTTTAATCCTTTAAAGCGCTTAGAGACTTAAATTTATTTTTTGTTATTATGCGCTATATAAAAATGATTTATTATTATTATTTCTACCGGCCGGGGGACATTTTGACTTTTTAGAAAAAAAAAAAAAAAATCCTTATGGACTACTTTGAAAAAATCTAAATAGGTTTATAAATAGATGTTGATGATATCTCTATTGAATCATTATTTTAACAAAACATCAAAATGCACAATTTTGTATGAAAAAAAAATGGCTCAAACCAATGAGTTTTTAGAGAGCGCCCTTTTGAGTTGTAACGGCTCTTAAAAAAAAATGATAACAGGGTTTTTAATTAGTCGTTTGTTGTGTATACCTTTCGAGCATGGTGGAGTTATAACTATTAATTTGTACCGTAATTATTGATTAAAATCGGTTTAGAAATGGCTGAAATATCAATACATACTGCATATCCGATCGGAATAAACCTGGGTCCCAGATTTATTCGATGACTTTTTTTTAAATTGTAAAAATATTTCGGAAGAAGTTTTTAAATAGCCTAGTTATTTATTTTGCTTTCAGGTAGCCTACTCCTACTCCTTATAAAAAAAAAAAATACGGTGAAGTCAAGAAAAACAAATTATAGGCTAGTGATGCACTTTCGATCCACGGAAACGAATAATATGTTTTACTTGAAGAGTGCCATATAAAGTGCCACTCAAAAGTAAAAGTATATGCAGCAAGTATTGTCCTTCGAGGTTACATTTCTGCTTGCAATTATATACTAGTATAAATAGATTGTTGGAATGCCCTCATGTGAAATGCATATAAAGTTTTAATTGCTCATATATTTTATATGTTTCTTTTGTATTTCTATACGATGATATGCTCTTTCTACTCGGTATCAATTACTTAGAGTTAGAATATATTCTAACATGGGCGTCGATACTTACGTAATACCTATTCATCAGGGGGGATGAATGAATAGATCCCCCCCCCCCCCCCCCCCCTGATGAATGGGTATCAATGGCAGATCGACGCCCATGGATTCTAATGTACTATGTAGGCTACTTTCTTTAGTTCTATGTGGCCATCTGAGCCTATGAAATGTCCCTTTTGTGTGAGTCTGCCATGCCCCCAATTTGATAAGAAGGGGGGGGGGGGGGGGGGGGGGGGGGCTGGGCCTGGGCCCTGGGGGCGTTGTCCTCGCAATAATTGCGCAACTTGACTATGTGTTATGATCCGGCCGCGGGTACGATTGCGGTTTCGTTGCGAAGACAATTATCATTATCATCATTACATTCTACACATTTTGCGGCAAACACGATGGGGAAGTTCTTGCTGACTTTGGTGCGCCAGTAAGTCATAAACTGTACCCTGAAACTGAGCTTCTAATTCTGAATTTAACGTTCGAAAATCTTGGTGATGAGATTAATTTAACATTCGAAATTAAGTGACAGTAGTTGTCCACAGTGTTCAGGGAAAATGTTAGATTACTGTAAATTTCGCTGCTATCTCTTGAACCTGATGAGATATGGAGCTTATATTCTAGCGAAATACCGCAGTATCCTTTGTGCGGAATGGTGCGTATATTACACTTGTCTGCACAACCAACTTCGCACTCTAAGATAGTTTTCGTTTTGGACTATTGGGTAGGGAAAAACCCAAAGTTACAATTTATACGCACTGTCACTGCAACAAGTGGAAGTGAAATGGCCAATATTTAAATGCAGAGTTAAGAGTTAGCAACTTGGCTGGCAGATTTTTGTATGATGGGGGCATCGAAGTTCGCGCACATAACTTTCAATACTTTTCAATAACTTTTCAATTTGACAAGAAATATACTGATTTGTATAATGATTCTAAATCTAATACCAGTTTATTCAGAATACTCTGTAGTATAATAAACAGTTTTAAGATCACTAAATTTTAATTATTTATTTCGGCCTGTTTTTGAAACCTTTCCGTTTTTATTGACAAAAAAAAAGGGCATCGAAGTTCGGGCGCTAATGTGGTTTCGTACCCCTTTTTTTTCTTTTTTTTCCCCCTTTCTTTTTTTCTTCTTTTTTTCTTCTTTTTTTTCCCAACGCTTTATTTGTCTTTAAACTCAACTAAATTAGTTTGTATTACTCACTGCACTTTGTCCTTATCCCTCGATGGTCTGTTGTAATATTTTGGTCAACATTTAAGCCCTTATTTTGGCGACTTTGAAAGCGTCGCGGCACCAGCTTCGCGGTCGCAAGAATCAAAATAGCGGGACTTCACGAGCAGCTAGCTATGCCGTTAGCTACCGGTGACTTGAACGTACCGTACTCCTGTCGTACGTGCTCGCGCGCGCCGTACCGGTTACATCCATAGCTGAAGCGATGTATGGTGGCTCTAAATTAGTGCTGTAACTGACCTTGATGATCGGATCGTTTGATCGGATCGGCAAAATTTTATTGATCTTCGAAATCGGATCGATGATCGGGATCGTATGATCGGCTATTTAAAAAAAAAAAAAAAAAAAAAAAAAAAATAATCTTTTTTTTTTTCTTTGGAAAATGATCCCCAAAAAACACAATTTGGGAATATAAATGAATACCAAAGCAACATATATCCATATTAATAAGTCCAAGGTAATCTTGTATGGGTATGCTTTCATTTCAAACTGATTACCTCTTCTTTTACAAAATTACTCACGCCGATTTGAGCTTAGTCCCATGTGATTAATTTGGCGTAACCTTTCAGAAACACATGGGACTAAGCTCAAAATCGGCGCGAATAATTTTGTAAAAGGAGAGGTAATCAGTTTTAAATGAAAGCATACCCATACAAGATTACCTTGGGCTTATTAATATGGATATATGTTGCTTTGGTATTCATTTATATTCCCAAAATATGTTTTTTGGGATCATTTTCCAAAGAAAAAAAAAAGGATTTTTTTTTTTTTTTTTTTTTTTTTTTTGCCGATCCGATCTTCCGATTTTTTCTGCATGATCGGAAATCGGCAAAAACGGTCCGATCATGTATGATCGGATCGTGATCGTCATGCCGATCCGATGATCGGTTACAGCACTACTCTAAATGTGGAACTAAACAAAAACACAATCATACGGCCACCCGCTTGATCAATTGATTACGTTTCAGATTTATAGCCACCATACATATGGACGTAACCGGTACGGAGCGCGCAGCAGTACGGTACTCTCTCCACGTTCATGTCACCGGTAGCTAACGGCATAGCTGCTCGTGAAGTCCCGCTATTTCGATTCTTGCGACCGCGAAGCTGGTGCCGCGACGCTTTCAAAACCATCAATTAAAGTCGCCAAAAAAAGGGCCTAAATGTTGACCAAAATATTACAACAGACCATCGAGGGATAAGGACAAAGTGCAGTGAGTAATACAAACTAATTTAGTCGAGTTTAAAAAGGGGTAGTCTACGGGAAAAAAAAAAAGAAAAAAAAAGAAAAAGGGGTACGAAACCACATTAGCGCCGAAGTTCGCGCATCAGTTTTCCCAATCATTTGTATGCGCATTTGAAAGGCCATTGTAGCTGTCTTCACTGTCATTTTCAAGCACGCACAAAATAAAGAGGCTTTGAAGTTCGCGCATTTATAACATAATTGTATGCATAGGACGTAATGGTGTGGAGATGTAGTATGCAACTGGCAAGTTGGCTGCGCGAAATTAACTGTGCGAACTTGAACGCAGTGCGAACTTAGATGCCCTGACCATACTTCTACTTCTACGTCGATACTCTGCATGATCCAAAAGTCCGGATATAATGCCGAGGAACAAAAAAACAAAACAAGACAAAACAACACAAAAACAATTTAACAAAGAACACCTGTAGGGAAAAGCCACCCTAGGACCAATGCCATATAGAAAGCACAGTAAACAAATTTGTGAGATTTACCAAAAATGTAAAACTATCTCTAGCTATAATAAAGTATTATCTCACCAAATTAATCAACTGGATAGTAGGAGGGTAGAATTAAACACAATTTGAAACTTACATTGAGCCGGCCTTCTTATGTAAAAAGTACTTTTAATTCCTATTTGAGAATTGTGTACTGCAATGGATCTGATCCAATCTGGTCAGAGCTGTACTGCCCTCTAAATGCAAAAGTAGACCAGTTGTTTACATGTTGGCTTATGCCCAGTAACATTCTTAAATTCCTACTGAAACTGCAGAACAGTGGTACAAAAAACTTCAATGACAAGGTGACTGAAAGGATCTTACATCTCTGTCCATTGTCTGTGAATGTGTGAATTGACTGCCTGGCCATAGGCCCTGGTTTAGCTTTTGAAGTGTAACAAAGAATGTAGGTCAATCTGTGACTATAAAGAATTCTTAAATCTTTACAGCCAGCTTTGATTCTACTTATAAGATTAACATGGTCATGATTCAATAAAGCCTTCATTCAATCATGACCATGTTAATCTTATAGATAGTTCAAAGTTTGTAAGAATTCTTTAGAGTGAAGACATGCTATAATTGTTTGTTGAACAAAGCCATATTATGCTATTACAGCCATAACACAGCATCAAATTGATAGTGTGAAAAACATCTAGTTTAAGGCTAGGCAGACAGGGGATTTCCCCAGTGTTTACTGGGACAATGAGGGCAGCTGACTATCAGGCTTTTTTACCAGGCAATGGAGTAAGGGGTTAATGCAGCATGCTGTTAACCCCTTGTCTTGTAGGGGTGGGGAAAAGCACCTGTAGCCAGCAGGTGTTCTTTTCTAGAATTCTAGTTCCTGCTGAATAGTGCTGTATTTCAGTCACTCCTTTAAAGTGATCCATTAACTATATATTTTTTCCCAAAACTAATAATTTTGTTGTAAGATTCTTGAGCCGGACTCTGAGGATGATTATTATGTGAGATTTTAGTAGAAAAAGAATGTTTACACAGTGAAAACGGCGAACATCATGCATCAATGCAGTATGGTCATCCTGATTGTTCGCGTGAAGTATCCAAATGCGAATACTATGGGCGCCTGAGTATCCAAACTCAGATACTCTTGACTACGGTCTGAAAGCGTCTGTAGACGATTTCAATCTATATTTCCAATCATAATTAGGGAGACATTTGAAACGTCAAAATCCATATTCTTCTGTTACCAAGCCAATCAATAAGGTACAAGAACATAAGTGTGATTGTGAAAGCTCCAAGTGATTTTGGTTGAATTCGACAAGTTAAAGGGGTAGTTTAGTTTTGGTAGAGAGGGCGCTGCACATCGCAATTTTTTTGTGAGGTAATGAAAAACTGAGTGTCGAATTTGAGAGAACATGCAATTTTAATGGCAGAATAAACTTTATTTGGTCAAAATCGACCCAGAAATGGCTGAAATATCAATAAATATATCTGATCTTATAATTATTTGGGGCCCAAATAATTAGATGATTTTTTGAAAAAATAAAAGAAAAGTTGCACTTTTTCAAAAAAATTTAAAAGCGTTTTTTAAATGGTTGTCGATGATCTCGCTATTTAATCATTATATCAACAAAACATCACATGCATACTTTTGGTTGAAAATGGTTGAAACCAATGCCTTTTAAAAAAGCGCCCTCTTGTGTTTTAATGGCTCTTTTTGAATGATAACAGGCGTTTTACTTGGTCGTTTGTAATTTTGTATACCTTTCGAGCATGGTGGAGTTATAACTATTAGTTTATAATGTTACTGTGCAGGTTTTGGCTACTAAAGTTCAGCCTTACCAAAACTAAACTACCCCTTTAAATGGATCACTTTAAAGATGAATAACAGTTTTGGTAAAGTTACAGAACAAATTTATATTGGCCAAAATAATTGATCAATATTGTTGAATAAGTATCTAAAAAGGGTTTGTGTGGTAAAATCCGAACGTATGCATCGTTACATGGAGAAATATCGGAAAAAGCATACGGGCCGCATACCGGAAAGCATATATGCGGACCACGTGGAGTTTTGCACGTAGCGTATGCGATCAATTTTCTGTAAATCAGTTTTTAAATTTTGCAAATATCCATTAGTAGGCGTTTTCTTGGCCAAATGTTTATGATCCCATATTAGTACAATTATATTCTTTCACATGGTTGGTAATAAGAGCGTTAATATCATTTTTGTGTGTGTGGGGTGTTTCCCACTACTGGCATTCCCTTTTAACCTAACCGCACGGCGTCATGCTGCACAACACCAATGTTTATATATATCACTACTTTACTTAGTACTTGGTCTTCCCTTCCCTACAATTGTACAAATTGGGAAGTTTATAGATTCCAAGAAACTCTCTTAGTCTTATGTTTAACACTCGATTTTTGCTTCAAAGATACAATATTTTAGTGCGATCATGTGGAACTATACGCTATACTACTACAACTTTGAATACATTTCTAAAATGAGAAATAAAGTAATTTAAGTAATATATTCGGAACTAGCCTCTCAATGACATAAAACCTTTTGGGTTGATTGGAAACCAATTTTAGATACCGCTTGTGATGTATATGGGTCAGAATTTTGAAAAGTGCACTTTTCGACCCCAACAGGGTAAAATTCAATTTATTTTTTTAATTTAAAGACATCTATCTAATGTGAAAGCATGGAATCCTAGCTTCCAGGCGTACCCCATTATACTGGGAAACTCCATGTGGTTCCGTTTTTATTCACTGTTGAAGTAACCCATCTCCAAAAGGCGAACGTCCGTGAGGGATTATGTAGATATAGATTTAGAACCCATATATCTAATTTATTTTCTGTCATATACAGCTTATATTTTGACAATTTACTTCTAAGACTTGCTTCTCTCTGTATGCCAAACGAGGATTGTGTTTTATTTGCCAAATAGAAAATACAAACGTCCAAACTTTTACTGAATTGTTATGTTTGTTTAAAATTAATGTGTTATTCAGAACCTTTGCCTTACTTTAGCCGCATTTTTTAGGAACGCATCTATATACGCTCGTATTCCCGTACCACACACTTCAATGTGCATGTTAATAGGATAAATTGCTGTCTAGATCATAATATTGCATAATTACATGACCAAAGAGAGTATAGTTTTCATCACGGACGTTCCCATATCGCTCACGGACGTTCGCTAGAAACAAGAATGTTGGCAGAATGATCTGATCTCATCCAAAAGAGTTTCTATTCTTCGCAAATGGCTTTAAAACAGGGTTATTATACAAACAAACTTGAAAATTGCAATAAATCTGTTTAAATAGTTTGGTTTTTACATGGACCTGGTCGTTATAATGAGTCCTATTATTGATTGGAATTGACTTAATGCTTATAGAACAATATGATGATAATACTTTATCTATTCCTATTATATTTAAGCCAGAGACTATGCATACATCCTAGTCAGATATAAAAGTAGCATTTTCCAAGTCGCCTGGTCCCTCTTTCTTACTATTATTGTTTTTAATTGCAATTTCACGGACGTTCGCATACATTTCACGGACGTTCGCATACATTTCACGGACGTTCTCTGCCTGAACAGTCTTACAGAAATTGATGACAACATTTATTTGAATCTCCTCTAGGCTCTAGACCAATATAAAACATATAAATTTATCAGTTGATATGATTTTAGCTATCTGAATTGATTATAATGAAATGTCTGCTACTTAACTATCACTCTTAGTGGACCTGTGGAAATCGTAACCCCTAATTTTACACCGGCTTTCCTCGGTTGGGCACTCTATAACAGAAATGCCACCATACTTCTGTAAATAAATGATTTTACAACATTTCCGCAATCATAAATAACATGTTTAATCAAAATAAAGGCCATTTTCCTATCACCAGAATACAGTTTCTCACATGAGTCTTAATGTCACGGACGTTCGTATTAATTTCACGGACGTTCTCGAATTGCCTATAGTGGTACCCAAGTGTCCAATCTCGAGTCAATTCCTTACAGAAATAAATGTAAGTGCCAACATAATTTGTTAATATATATGCATATCACACGTTTTTATATGTGCAAAACCTTGCCATATATATTTGAGATGTATTTTGACTTTGGGAGACCCATATATAAAAGTTATTTTGGATTGTGTATGTTGTATTTCGATTCAATTCTTATATGGTTTATTAATTGAAAATACATATATTTATCTTTTCCAGCCATAAATTTTCACAAAACATGAAACAAACTGAGGGTACCAAAAGCCATGAGCAAAGTAAATAATATACACGTAAAACTTATTTCTTAAATAAATACATAAATAATGCCTTTTTAGATCATACATGTTATGTTTTGTATAAAGAAATATTAGACATAGAAACCATTACGCTAAATATTATACGCTAAACATATTATACATGTTTGTTATTGCATTTTATTTAGAAAGAATATCTTAATAAAATGTAATAACAATCGCATATATTATTAGAACAATGTTCATGATCGAACGTCCGTGAGCGAATGTCCGAGCGAACGTCCGTATTATAAATAGTTGTCAAAAGGCTTCGAAAATGCTTGATATAGCTTCTTGGTTAGCTGCTTGCCCGATAAAATTGCTGTACCAGTGTCTACGTGCAGATAAGCAGCCTCAGATTCGTAATTGGGTCTACTCATGCCGGACGTTCGTTTTCATCACGGACGTTCACGAAGATCAATTTTTGGCCCAAACCAAACATTGCATTTGATAGATAGTATTCAAATAGGCAAAATATTGTGGCCCTACTATGAGTCCATCATACTGACCCCAGCAATTGATGACTAGGATGCAATTCGCTTATAGCAGTGATGATAACAGACGACAACGTCCGTGACGAAATCCAGTATAATTTCATACAAAAAAATGTTACTCCGCGAGCAGGAGTAGTTAGCCAACAATTGTTGTAGAATGTGTTCAGTGGGTTCAACCCTTAGTTTTGGAAATAGTTTTTGTTTTGACAACTAAGTAGAATTTTGGTTGTATGGATTTTAATGTATGTTCACGGACGTTCACTTATCATGGCCTTTCCTATTGAAATGTACCCTGAGATCATATCAATGCCGCTCTTCCGCCAATTCTTATGTGATACATGCTCCATAAATGTAAGATAGAGAATATAGACATTAATGCCTTTAAAGTTGATTAATATTTTTTTTAATCAGGTTTAAAAATTCATTATTTTGTGGAAAATGAAAATTTATGCTATTTTTCCACCTTTGAGGTCCTGTGGCATGAAACCGAATGTTTGAAATGATATACAACTATATATTTTCTGAAAGCCTTAATAATACTATTTAATATGAGACCAAAAACAGGTATATCGGAGTTAATGGCGAGACACAGCAAATTATAGAAGCGCTCAAGGTCTGGAAATGGCCAAAAGTGCATATTTCAAAAATCTGACCCATATATGCTTGTGATGGTATGCTGATACATGTCACCGCTCATACGTTACACTTGTACAATCGCAGCAGTAACTTTGCGATTAAACTGTATAGTACACCATCATCACACCACCACATACCACCATCATCATCACCACCACCACTACCAGCACCAGCACCACCACCACCACCACCACCACCAACACCACCACCACCACCACCACCACCACCACCACCACCACCACCACCACTACCATCACCACCACCACCACCACCATCACACCACCACATACCACCATCATCACCACCACCACCACCACCACCATCATCACCACCACCACCACCACTACCGCCACCATCACCACCTCGACCCTCATCTTCTCTACTGCACAATGATATTTATCAATATTGTTTGAATATTCTATAATCGTTGTTTTTCAGTGGAGAAACAGAGTACAATCTGAAAGGCTTACTACAGGGCCAGTCAGATATTCCTCTGAACGAGACCGGTTTGCAGCAGGCCGACGCCCTAGGCCGCCATCTTGCACGGGAGAGGTTCGATCGCATGTACTCCAGTGACCTGTCACGATGCTTGCAGGTGAGCCTTAAAGAGAACCAACACCCCAAAATAATATTCTTATAACTGAAAATTTATAGTAGTTATAAGGTAATAATAGTTTTAGTAGTCCATTCCATGAACAAGTTCAGAAAAATATGTTTTATAAATTAAAAACTAAGGCTGTAGTGAAACGGTTACCCGTTCGATGACCTGCGGTTACCATTTTCATTTTTACGGTTTCATTACCCGGCGTTGCCGTAGACAATTTCAATGACTCTAAATTTTGACTAAAATGTTAACTACATTGTAAGAGTTTTGAATAAGGTTTCTCAGTGTATAAGAACATGATTTAGCAGCCATATTTCTATTTGAAAACACTACAACGCATTGTCATTTACAAAGTGTTAACATTATTACCACTGTGATTTGCTTCCCACTAGACAGCAGCAGGAGTGGTCAAGCATGCCGAGGTGACACGCCCTGACATCGTCCAGGATGCAAGACTTAGAGAACGGGTGAGATAACTCTGATTTTTTGAAAAGTGATCCATCAACTTCATACAATTTTGTCCAAAGTGATATTTGAGACTTCAATCATAGAACAATATCATTGTAAGATTCATGCTTCAGAGAAAAGGAAAGCTTTTTACAGTGTGAAAAAAAGGAAAATTTGATGACCGATTTGTTTATTTATTCACATACTGCCCATTGATTTTGACTACAATTGGAATGCTTTTTGTTTAATCATAAATATCTGCATATATTAGGGAGATATTTAAAAAAAGTCGATACCCATTTAATTCTGTGACCATAAGCCAAACAACAAGGCACAGGAAAAATTGAACGTTTCAAATTAATTTGAGTAGAAGATGGATACACTTTTAAAATCAATGTTTTTCTTTCTATAAAGAAAACACTTTTTTTTTTGAGAGAGAGGGGAGAGGGGGGGGGGGGGGGGGGTTCAGGAGAGGGGACTTCATA
The DNA here is from genome assembly GCA_037951105.1 of Echinarachnius parma. Taxonomy (NCBI): domain Eukaryota; kingdom Metazoa; phylum Echinodermata; class Echinoidea; order Clypeasteroida; family Echinarachniidae; genus Echinarachnius; species Echinarachnius parma. Next base: position 11,947 of record JBAMJV010004527.1, read on the forward strand.
ATGGCTTATAATGCTATCATACTGCATGGCAATATACCTAAAGTGAACTTTGGACAATAAAAACTGCAATGATGTACAATTTCACTTCAATGTCCATCTAGGATCATTTTCTTTGACACCTTTAAGTAGGGCAACCTTATGCTAGAAATTTGGAAAGTCTTGTTTTGACTTGCCTGACTAACACTACCTGGTTAAAAGTACTATATGTTTTGCCCAACCGAGGTCACTTTCCTAGCTATTAACATAGAAACATCTTCTTCTTTTTTCTTCTCTCTTCTCAGAGTTTTGGATCACACGAAGGGTTGTCGAGAGAGGAGCGTGCCCAAGCTAGCTTGACTGACCCACATCCCCCGGGGGCAGAAACCGTCAAACAGGTGAAGAAAATTCAAATTTATAGGTACATATGTACATGTAGGAATGACCAGAAATATATAATTATTATTTAATTGCATCCTTGCCATGAGCGTATTATCGCAAGAAGGAACGATGCTCACAATGTGTACAAACATACATTATATGCATGATTGACTCATCAAACATTTGTGGTGTAATGCAATAGTTTCATTTTACATTGAATTACAATTTTGTATTGCACATAATGTAAAATCATAATCATGTTGCAAATTAGGAATTATATTTGGCAACCTACAGCATTTGAAAGTGGCCTTGTTTCCCTTCAGGGGGGTGTTTCACAAAGATGCGAAGTTGGACTTAAAAAGTATGGAAAGACATTAGTTTCTTTGATACAAATTGTAAAATTCCTTATAAAAGGCATACAACGTTGTTTCAAATCATTCATATTTTTTCTATTATCAAGGAGATTTCATGTTCTTCATGTACAATTCATGAAAAGTCTAAAATACTTGCATTTTTGCTTTTAAATATTTTATTCCAAGGATTCAAAAGGCTTACCATACATTTAAAGTCCAACTTAGAGTTAAGTTCAACTTAGGATCTTTGTGAAACACCCCCCTGGACATTTAGGTTACAATCTTGTTCTTGAAATATAAATGAGTGTTCAAGGTATTTTATTTTGCATTAAATTATAATTAAACCATTCAGGAATGGGCCCACCAAATACTTAGGCTGGGGATGTGCATGGAGAATGTGCCTTTTAGCAAAATCAATTGCGCTAAATTTATCTATTGTATTTTAAAACAACACTTTTAGGTAGTGAACAGAGGCCTTGCATTTCTACGGGATATGTGCAGAGTTGTACACACAGCCTATGACCAGAACGGAGAACTGAAGAGTGCGTTTCAAGCCGAACGTCGTCCAATCAAGAGAGGGGAAAGTAATGACGCATCAGATACTGACCCTGGTTTTGAGGTCGTTTTCGTCGCCGACAGTGAAAGTGCTGTTGGAAGCGGAATCATGCCTCCTGAAATGACGAAGAGCAATGATGCAGCTTCAAATTCAACGCGAGACGAAGCAACAAGCGTAACACAAAATGTAACAAGTGGGACTAAGACGACAAATACAGTAGCAAATACTACACAGAATCATATAGGTGGGGCTGAGGTGAACAATCCCGCTTCAAGTGCAACACCAGATGGAATAGATGGGACCGTAGACAAGGAGATGCCAGTAAACACTGCCTCTTCTAGTTCTAGTAACAATATGGCCAGTCCTGGTAGCAAGGATGTTCATGTAATATTCAAGTCGCACATTACCGGCGTGTACGGGGCTCCACCAAATTGCCCGCACATTTTCGTGTCGTCCCACGGATTTATATTGCGCGCAGTCATGCAGGAACTGCAGAGGAAATTCAAGATCGATATTCCGGGCGGAGCGGGCAAGCTTCGGCAGGGATGCCCAAACACGGCCGTGAACAGCTTCATAGTTGAAGTGGACGGAAGCGGCGACATTTCCGACATTGAGTGTCAGTTTGTATTCAATACAGAACATCTAGACATTGATGCCAGTAGAAGATGAAACCATACACAAGAGATTGGGGGTGGGACTGTAATTAAAATACAAATAGTGCTCAGACATGGTAATCAATCATATTAGGCTCTATATAAATCAAAAAATTTATACTTTTCATTATAATTCTAAAACTTGTCCCTGCATACATGTGCATGTATGTAATGCCTTGTTTTAGGAGGGTCTCTCTGTTAGATTTCGATCATTGTGAAACATAATTTATGTATTTTAGCGCTATAAAAGAAATTATATTTCATTCTCTTTTTAAAAAAAAATGGGATTTTGACATTAACCTACCTCTAGTGCCTTGGGTAAGTTGTGAGATATACATGTAAGTGCGCTTTAAAAGTATTTATAATTATTATATATATTTATATTATTGTACTAGTAGAGGCCCATGTATAGCCACTACATGTATGTGGTAGGCGTGAAGGGGCTAGAGCTTAATTCCAAAAGGCGCTAAATCCACTTTTCAACTTTGGAGAAAAGCTGGTTTCTTTGTCCAACTTTGTACATGTGCCACGGCTATGGGAATATGAAAATGGAACATTCCATATATGTTGGTTTTGATTGTGTAATTGTCCTAAAATTCAATTTGTAGATATCTACGTAATTTTTTAATGCACTGATATCATTTTTGTATGGACAGTGGATTTAGCGCCTTTTTCTGAATCCTTGCGATGAGCGAATTATCGCACAAAGTAAATGTATCTCAGGTTACTGTACAGTTTATGTGTGATTGACTTTTAATAACAATAATGCGTCGGCACTATTGCATACTATTTAAAAGTTGTGCCACAGACTTGCTTGTACATGTAGACATGTACAGTATAGATTATATAATATTTTAGTGGTGTTTTTAAATATTTGTTCAATATTTGTTCATTGCATACTGTGATTAAAAGCTGTGCCACAGACAGAGATTGTAGACATGTATAGTATAGATTACATACATATTTTTAGCTCATCCGGCCCGAAGGGCCCGATGAGCTTATGCCGTGGCGTGGCGTCCGTCGTCCGTCCGTCCTTCCGTCCGTCCGTCCGTCCGTCCGTCCGTCCGTCCATAATTTTCAAAATGCTTCTTCTTCGTTATTTTTCAACCGATTTTGATTCTGATTGTTTCATAAGATAGGGCTAGGAGGGGGATTTAAAACTTCTACACAGAATCGTGAAATTCATTATATATGCTAATTTATGCAAATTTATTCGAAATCACAAAAAATGCTTCTTCTCCTTCATTTCTTGACCGATTTTGATTTGGTTTGCTTTATCTGGTAGAGCTAACTTTGGTACACTAAACATCTACACAGAATTTTGAAATTTTTCTCCATTAATTAATTATGGTAATTTATGCAAATTTATTCCAAAACTCACAAAAAATGCTTCTTCTCCTTCATTTCTCGACCGATTTAGATTTGGTTTGCTTTATCTGGTAGAGCTAACTTTGGTACACTAAACTTCTACACAGAATTTTGAAATTTTTCTCCATTAATTAATTATGGTAATTTGTTATTTATTTATTTATTTATTTATTTTTATTATTTATTTATTTATTTATTTATTTTTTTAAATTATTTTTTAAAAAATGTATTTATTTATTTATTTATATATATATATATATTTTTTTAAATTAATTAAATTTTTTTTTTTTTCCCATGTCCCTTCTGGGGCGTCAAATTTATATTTTTTTCACTCTAATTTTTTTTAAATTAATTTTTATGTCCCTTCCAGGGCATCACATTTTAATTTTTTGACCAGTTGAAAAGTGTACCTCATGAAATTTGCGATATTTGATGTTGCGAGATGCCGGATGAGCGCTACGTCATTGACGTTCTGGTATATTATATTACTATATTTTAGTGGTGTTTACAATTTTTCATACACCTGGCGGACATGTGTTTGAACAAACTGGTGTCTGTTTCATTGTACCTGTAGTAGATTCTCTTTAAATAACAAACTCTGTTTATAATGAGGTACCTACAGTTATGTAGCGAGGTAATTTTGTCCAGGTTTTATGTATTTTATTAGTTTTAAGCCCTGATATGAGATATCTGATATAATAGAGTAAATTCAATGGGCCAGGGGTGCTTGTTAAAACAAGGTTTCATTGGAATTGATACTGATAACAATTATGACCGGCTATAAAGCAAAACCCTGCACTTGTCGGTAAAAATCAAAATGTAGATTTTCATACCATTAGAAAGGCCTCATCACAAGGTTTCATTTGATGCCTTGTAAAAAATCTGACAATATTTGGAAAAGATATGTTTCGAAAATAATATCGCTAGTGATATTCGTTTGTCTCGCAAACAAGGAATCTAAAAGATCACGATGTTTCGTGCGCCGCTGCAACACTTCGTCAGGTGATACAAATCTACTGTAAGCAAGGGTGTTTTATCCTGCGGTAGGCTCCAACACGCTATCCCGCATGAGCGAGTATGCTCCTAATTGGTCAATAACGGACCAGGCCTATTGGCCGACGCACACGGGTGCTCAACCAATCAACGGGCCGCTGGCTCGGCTCGCCTGTTGGGCGGAAACATGGCTTACAGTAGATTTGTATCACCTGACGAAGTGTTGCAGCGACGCACGAAACGTCGTGATCTTTTAGATATCACTAGCGATATTATTTTCGATACTATATCCGCAATGAGTAATATATTTAGCATTAAAGATATGTTTGTTTCAATTTTACAAACGTGAACTACCGACAAGTGCAGGGTTTTGCTATAGCCGGTCACAAATATTCATTTGTACAGCATATTATGTTTTGAAAGCTCTTCCTAGTGTAACTCATACATGTATATCATTGATAATTACACACTGTATTTTATTTGTATTTTTTCCATTTGTATGTGTAAAGCGCTATGAAATCTTGTGAAAGAGCCATGTACAGGGTGGCCCCCCAAAACGGAACAGGATACTTGCCATGATATAGAAACATAATTACTAGGTTTACTGGATATTGAATCTTTTACGAAGAAAAGTGATACCAATAACAGTAATTTTGGTCGGGTAGTATTTGTTTTTACTTCTAAGGCGTCATTAGTGACACCATGGTCTTCTTTTCTTCTTCTTCTTCGGGGTAGACCTGTGTCCTTCAATCTTGAAGATTATTACAGGTCCTGTTGCAGAAAGAGATACAATCGATTGTAAGTAACGATTGATTGTACAGTCAGAAAATTTGCGCGTTTCATTTTCATTTAGAACACATGATCTGACTTACAATCAATTGTTAGTTAAAATTAATTGTATCTCTTTCTGCAACGGGTCTCAGGTTCCAATTTTGGTCAATTTCTACAAAAGTCGGTTCCTGATAAATCGCCATTCCTGCCCGTCATAGCATCAAGCAGTGTTTAATACGTTTACTGTTGTTAATGTGAATTCAGCTGTATAACCAAGGTCGGCCGAGAGAAGGGGCATGGTAGGGAGTAAATAAATGGGGGCAACATGGCTATTTTGAACATCATGTAGTAATGAGCGATCGTTTCAAAATTGCTGCCATATGAACATCATTGACGAGCAACTCGCCATGGCTTTAGTACATGAAAATACACTTATTTCTCATTTTCGTTGCTAAAAATTAATTTTTCTCTGCTTGTTTTCACGAATTCATAGAAGAATATCGATGGAATTTGTAAGCTCATAAATTTGCCTTGTTATTAAGAAAAATTTGAATTTTGTAAAATTTCCATGTATAAGTCAAAATGGCTGCAGCTCACAAGTGACGTCACGATCGATAGCAATTGCGAACAATACTCAAAATCGGAGCAAAGTTCATCCTGTCATAACTTTTTTTATTGCTCTACCGTTTTGGCTCAGATTTTCAATCATGATTCTTCAATACTCTTCATTTTATAGCAAACATCACATTTCTGGGTTGGAATTCCCCTTTAAGATACCCTCGCTAATGTTGCCCCTGCTAACTCCCTATACAGCTGAATGCACACTCAAAGATGTACGTAGGAAGGGCGATTTTTCAGGCTCCGACTTTGTAGAAATTGACAAAAAACGGAATCTGACATGGTGTCACTAAAGAAGCCCTATAACAAAAACTACTTGACCTTAATTTTTGTCCCTGTATAGCGCTATATAACTAAGTAATTATATTGTATTGTATCCAGTGGGTTAGGGTTGGGGTTGTTTGGAAAAATAATGGTAATTTTATTTTAATACAGTCAAACCCGTCATACAGACCACTCAAACTTCGCCATGAGAGTTATTATTTTCTGCATTGTTTTTAACAGACTTTTTGCCCCCACATTCTATATACATTCTTATTCATGTACTGCATGCACATTTCTTGTCTTGTTGTTATTAAATCAGGCCAAATGGGTTATGCTTTTGTTATATCATTGACATGAAATATATATTTAATTACAAAAGTGAAAAGTTTAATATTCCATGTGTTTCTGTGGTTGTGTATGTGTGGTAGAGTATTGGTGAGTGTATGCAGACATTTTACACGACACCAACAACCAATTGACAAACAAAAAACAATAGACTCGGTATAGATTTTCACTAATTTTTTTTTATATTCTCATTCATATTATATATATATATATATATTTCTTTCTTTGAATTAGGCCATATGGGGAAAACAGTATGATCACATTTGACATTAGGGGAATACAAAGTAACAAAAACAAAATCAACGATGGTTGTGTTTTAATATAATTGACATACAATTAAACATTAATCAAACTATATAAGGTTTTCACAATATAAAGAGAGGACTTCTGGGTTTAGTTCAATTATTTGGTAATTTATCTTCTGCACCGAACAAAAGTTGATTTGATTGATGTTAGATAATGTACATCACACATACACATATTACATGTACCGTATTTGCCGGTGTATAAACCGCACCCCCCCTTTTTTTTTTTTAAAAGTGCGGTTAATACGCTATAAACCGCACCCCCATTTTTGAAAAAGGGTGCGGTTAATACACCAGCAAATACGGTATGTGTGAAGATACGTAATTGTGCATATCGCTGGTTGAGAGTTTGGAGGGTGTCCAGTCCATTTTTGCTAAATTTGAGTTCTGCATTGGAACTTGTACAACGGTTGGAGCCTTCTCTGTATAAAAGCAATGCTAAATTTGCAGATATAATTTATTTATAATCTGATGAAAAATTAAAGACGGCTTAACTTGTTTTTTCGACAATGCTCCTCAAACTTGAATAAACACTATTATTTCGGAAGTGGAAATAGTGACTTTGCGCCCTTCTCTTTTCTCATCCGAGGATAAGCAGGCATTATTGATGATAAATTATTGATTTATTATTGATTACAAAATAAAAATCATTTCACTTCACGTTATCACATTTTCTTCAAGTTCTCATACATAAGGTTTTAAAATTGACCTACATGTAGATACAAAAACAAATAGTCCTGTTTGATTTTATACCATTAATAATTACAAGTAGTTGTAACCTGAATATTTTATCATTACACCGGTTATAACCATGTGACTGTTTTATAATAATTATCTGTTGTACAAACATGTGCAAATAATTTTAATAAAAATGGCCGTTCTTTCTTTTATAAATACAAAATAAATTGTGTATGCCTCGATATTGAGAATATTTGTGGGGCTTTTGGTGAACTACATTCTGAAAAGGTATTTTCAAAAACGATTTTATGGGCGCCACTTCCAAAATTTGCCACTTCATGAATACACATCTTGTATTCATGAAATAAAGTGGCAACTTAGGAATTTGCAACCATATGGCTTAACTACTGGCAGCTAGTACCATGCTATTTTAATATAAAGGAAACATATAATTACTGAGAAAAAGTAATATTGTTTCATTCACATTCAGTCAAATGTTCCATACATTTTCATTATCATTTCAAGCACAAAATGTTGAATACAGTTGGGGTAGTTGAAATACTTTCGTCTCATCTCTCACATGATTTCTCAAGAATATCATCAGTATTTGGCAGAAAAATAAACAAGTTTCTAAGATAAATACCGCATGATCAACATGCCTTAATAATAAAACATATAGTCTCTGACTTAAAATAAATTGTGGTTACCATTTAAAAATATACTGTTTGGTGTTTTCATAATTAGTTGAGAGATATAAACTAAATTGTTTCTTAATAAAGTAATTTTTTCTTTCATTATACAGTGGAACCTCGTTATAATGAGCTCTGATATAACAATAACCCTCTAATAATAACAATTTTCATGGTCCCAAGAATCTCGTTATGAAGAGGTTCCACTGTAATACAGTTGAACCTCGTTATAAAATGATTTTGATAAAGAAAACCCTCTTGTAAGCAGAAAATTTTGCCTTTTCAAGCTCTTTAACGAGATATGTGATAATTATAATAAGATAATTTTCATGATCAAAAGCCTGTGTTATAATGAGATTCCACTGTACTAGTGTAATGTGTTTCGTATATACACAAACCATAGAGTGAAAATCGTCTAGATTTTCCTTTACTCTTTAATACCTATGTTAGTTTAAAATACATAATAATGAAATGCCAGCATTTTTTCACATCACTGATATGAAAACCGTGGATAAACTTTTTTTTCTCATAAATATAATAATATTTCAACATGATGTGATCAACACAAGACGCATCAGAGGTAAAATATATAATTCATATGTACTGTTTCTGCTCTGCTTATAAACATAATCATACATTATATTAATTAAGAGAACGTTATTAATAAAAATTGATCAAAAAACAACACTGTAAAAATGGCTAACCAACTACTAGATTATTTGGTACAGTTGCGATTAAAATAAAGCATCACTCTATTCAATTTGTTTCCACAAAAGGTTTGTATCGTATTCTAGAGTCTTATTGACTCTACTACAATCATGATGTGTTATCAAGTTTAATCATTTATTACAATATGACCTTTACTTTTCATAATAATATCACTTCATACAAATTATTTGTAAAAAGATGTACATTGTATCAACCAATTGTCTGTGTGAGATTATAAAGGAAACAATGATAAATGTACTTTGATGATAACCTACGTGCAAACTATCAGTTATCTATCGAGTGTGTACTTCCCGCCAAGGAAGAGATTCAATTGAAATGTATTTATCATGTAGAAAGGTAAATTATTACATCATACCATAATAACACGTACAGTATGTTATTGATGAAAAGGACCAGAGAACACGATTTCAAATGATACATATGCATTGTTTTCTTTCAAAAATAATCTAGAGTTATAGTATAGATACATGTACATAGACTTTTTTTTGTAAACCTCACAAACCCAAAAAGCTGACAATAAACAAAGAAATATGTGTGGAAATGAATGATATCACACATAATTCATATTCAAAGTCACATGACGTTTGCAACTTTCTAAAAATTAATTTTGGATATAGGAATATGTCATGTTATGCATGCAATACAATTTTGCAGTTTGAGGATAAATCATACATTTCAAATAAATATATATACGTAAAGAAGATGACCATGATTGTTTAGGGAAATTGGCCGCTTTTATTTTGGCAGACTAAATTTTGTTTGGCTCATAAATATACAGATATGGCTTGAATATGTAACAATGAGACCCTCTTTGGTGCAGTCAAACTACAGTTGAACCTCTTTATAAGGAGCTCTGTTAAAACAAGGTAATTTCTATGAATGTTAGTATTTCTATTAAGCCCTGATACAATTGGGTTTACCTACAATGGACAAACCAAGCCAGTGGTACAACATGTACATTACGGTCCAAATTCTCAACAGAGCCGGGGTTAAAATTTAATCCTGGGACAATTAAATTGCTTTATTCAACGGTCATTCTTTAGTCCATAGTCTAATTTTAACACATAGATTAGATTTGGAATTACCGTTAGTGTTAATTTAATCAATGATCTGAAATAACATTGGGTTAAATTTGACTCTGTTGAGAATTTGGGTTGACACCCTTTAAAATGATAATTAACTACGTGTACGATTACTCTATTAAGATTCAAATGTTATGTTTAATTATGGCCTATTTAATACAAAAGACAACTATCAATATTTATTTCTATAGAATAATCTTTTGCTGTTAGTTGTGGACTAATGACAACTAGTATAGAAAGAAAACTAACGTTTATTTTTCTATAGAATAAACATCTCCTTTCTAATTGTGGCCTACTGAAAATTAGAAGACAACAAACTACCCTTTCTATAGAATAAAGTTGTCAAAAGTGAATAAAGAATAGCAAAAAAGAACTGGGCTTCAGCAGCATTTGAATCATCGACCCCCTGACTGAGCTACGAAGTGCCCTTATAATGGTGGTTCTTCTGAAAAGCCCCTTTCAATGCTCAAGCTACTGTACATGTATCCAGAACGTACATGTTAGGTGTGTATGAAAATTAAAAAACCAAGGTGCTATTGAGGTACTAGTGAACAAAATAAAGACGATTCAAAATGAAGGGTTCATATGCAAAATCCGATAAAACCATGCGTACCTATTTAGGATAATTGTGGATTAAAACCTGATGAAAAATGAATGAATATAAGAAAATGTGCGAGACCTTTTAATCATATCTTAAGTTCAAAATGTACTTTGATATGCAATGAGCAAGGTTTCATTTCAAGACAATATTTTGAATAATACGATGGTAGGTTTATCTTAAAAATGATACAAATGGCAGTTACTGTATTACGTGGTAATGTTCGCGGTGCATTAATTTTTGCGGATTTCACGCTAAAGTCGGCGTCCGCGAATATATATGCGCGATTTGCAATGCGTGTGAACACTTGCTCGGCCGCGAAATTAAAAATCCGTGAATGTGTTTTTGTGTCGCTCAGCGCGAAATATTAATCTCGCGAAAAAAACAACGTTTACAGTATCGGATTTTGCATATAAACTCTTCAGATATTTGATCTACTCAACTAAGCTCTTAATTTGTACTGATTTGAATTAGCTGCCCAGTAAAGTGTATGTGTCTTTCATTCTGATTTAACAATTATGTTCGATATGAAAACAAATGAAATGATGAAATGAGAAAGATCTCTTGTACCGCAAACTGCATGGTAGACCAAAAGATGTTTCCATTTCAGAGAAAAAATAAGAGCTACAGTTTACCCACCTTGAACTCCTTACTTGCCAATTTCTTTTTTCTAATAGTTATTTACCAAGATGCTTGCTTACGCTTTATATAAACCAGAATATAATTTGGAAAATAGTTGTTCATGTATTAACTGATCATCATGTGAGCATCTTACATGAATATCTAACTGAGTTTCAACTTTAATAAGTATATAATTATAAACGAAATTTTTCTCCCCACAAAATATTGCTCGGTTTGAATTAGGTTAGAGAAATATGGCTAGCTGTAGCAGGGAAAATGGGTAAACTGTGCGTACCACAACTCAAAAGTATCCTTTTTTTTCCCTTGGCTAAAAAATGTATGATGTTTGATCTTGTTGATTGAATATGTATGATATTGATTGAATTGTCATCACATACATGTATGTATGCAATAGCTGCTATCAGGCAACGACTCCACACTATACCACATTTGAATATGTTTAATTGAACCGGTCTATTATGTGATGACAATTGTTAACCATATTTTTTTTTCATTGAGGTAGATGCTGGTATCCTGAAAGATGAAGATACAGAAAGATAAAAATTATGACTGCTCCTACAGACCAAGAAACGGATGGGGGAGTAGTCTCCGCCTAATTGGTAGGCTTTTGCAAGGATTATCTCACTCTTTTAACAGGTGTAGGCCTACCTGATTAATGTCTAGGTCACAAATGCTCCGATTTGGGATACGGCGCCTGTGCGATGCCACTTTTAGGTGAAATCTTGCGGGAATCTTGCTGCGCCCGCAAAAGTGCCGTGGCTATCGAGCGGTCGCCATTGCATTTTTCCTCGCCGTACGATGTCAAAAAATTGTTCCACGCGGAGTAAAAAAAAAAAAAACGCATCATACAATTGTTTACTTGCCGTACGCCCGTAGACACATCGTAGAGACACATCGTGCGGCGCACAAGAACATTTCCTTTCGAAACATAAGAAATGTTTGTTCAAATCCTACCCCTTTAAATGCTACCCAATTATTAGTGGAGACTACTACTGTATATCTGATGACTACATGTAGTTCTACAATACTAACACAATGTATGCCTAATAAACATTGCATATGACTAAAGAGTAGGTCTGATTAAAATAATCTAAACTTAGCTATGCCTAAAACTAGTAAAATTGTTGTCTTTCATACTAAAACGTAACCTAACCTAACTTTAGGGCTTATACTATTAGTCTGTTAATGTTTCCATACCTTTCACTACATTAATACCCCATACTCTTTAAACAAAAAACTAAATTATATCATCATAAAAATGAAAATTCAACACACGGTGTGTTAAATACCATTACATTGATTCTTATTTCTATGCTATTTCTAATTTTATCTCGTTTAAATGACTGTAATTGATAAATCGGTCAATTAGGTGCAACATATCTTACAGTCATTCCCACCGAGCAAAACAAATACTCAATTGTCAATAATGAATATGTGGGAAATTAAATCTGGTGTATTAAGTAGCTATTACGCAACTGAAAGAGGATTTAAAAATGATCAAATAACAAACACTATAATTATACAAACTAGAGAAAACGTACATTTATGATAACCATATCTATTAAATCTTGCTTCCTGAAGAATGTATAATTACTGTTAAATTTAGATGAAGACTCGATTTAAGTACAAATATTAGTCTAGATATATTTAAGTGTCAACAATTCAAAATAAAGTAGAAGTTTACATAACTTATATCAGTACAATGTACATTAGTATACCACTGGCTTGGTTTAACATGTAGTGTTCTGATCTTATTCTATGCAAATCTTGAACACCTAATCATTGTAAAAATGGAAGGAAAAAATGATTGGGGTCAAATGTAACAAGCTCACATGAAATGCATTAAAAAGCAAGCTTTGGGGGGATAAGGGAATGGTTCTCACCTGTTTTTACAATGGATGATTCTGTACTGACTTTATTTCATTTTCAATTCATCAAAAGGGAAACGATCATTAAAAGAAAATGAAGAAAATGTAGGCCGAGTTCAATGTAATCCCTTTGAGATTCTGAAATCTCCATAGACTTTGTAAACAGCCCACCCGATTCCCGTAGCCAAGGGGTTAAAGCAAAGTGAAATCAAATTGTCTTGAATGGATTCAATAAGGATTTGAAATGGGAATCGAGTGTACATGATAGTTATCAAGGCAAAAATCACACAAAGGTATTAAAAGTACTACCAAAATTAAGAGAGGATGAGAGTTAATCAAAACGAGAAAAGGCTCACAAATTAAACTTTCAAGTCCGGAGCTTAGGGAATACGACAGAAAACACATATACACATACATGTACATGTAGGTTTACAGGAGTTTTCTTTAAAGGAGCTGTGTTGTTGATTAGAGAGGGCGCTATAGAGAGACTCACTGACTGGGCAGTGCCATGTTTTCCAAACAAGACGAGTCTGTGCAAGGTGGTTTGAATTTGCAAATCAGACGTGCGGTGCCATCTTGCGAACTCATTGTACAGAGTGGGGAATACACACTGGCTCGGTGTTATGCAGCGCGCATGGTCTACCCTAGTTCAAAATGGCGGCCCACGGTGAAGCATCCCCACGCTTGACAACCTTTAAGAGCAGTGAGGTCCGCTCAACTCTCTTGTAAACTACAGAGCACAACACACAAGTATTAACCCCTTCAGAACTGGTTCTAACGATAGTGTGGCTGTGGTCTATGTTGAATGCATATTATAGCGAAATCATATCGTCTCCAATTGGTCAACATGGCAACTCCTTGTGAGATATCTGAATAGCGCCCTCATATTAAAACGGCACAGTCACTTTAAGGTCAAAAGAGGGAATTACACACAAACATGTACGTACATGTAGGTTCACATGAATTTCATTAAAGAGGTCTTGGATTTCTCAATTACACGGTGAGAAAAAGAAGATAAGAAATATCTCAAGGTAACATCATACAGTCAATTCATCACAAAAAGATTCATAATTATACACTTTGATATAATATCAATAATAATAATAATTCTTTTCTTCTTCACAATGAAAATGTTCCAATTAATCCCAGTGAAGAAATATTGCATTCTTCTATTAATTATAATATACTTTCAATAAATAAATATTTTCAGATCTAATTACAATGTACATTTATGAATCTCTCTCTCTCTCTCTCACTCTCTCGCTCTTATCCTCACTCTCTTATTATACACACAATAATCATATATTTCAATATCATATAATAACTATATAGTAATAGACATCTGTTTTTCGATTTCACATTCATGTGACAGTACATGGCATGTAAATGAATACTTCTCAAAAAGAGACCAATGACGATGACGAATAACTTAGCAACTTGACTGCAAATGGTCGCCTAAAAACATACCAGCATTAAAATATGAGGTTGAATAAACTTAATTTGGCCGACAGCTGGAGGTTCAATAATAAATAATAAAACAAATTAACATGTTTTAATATTTATTGTGAAATGTGTTTCTTTGTTTAGGGCCACCAGTTTCAAGTTTCGGAACACCATCATTGAGAAATCTTGATTTCACTTGCTGAATTGAAAAGTTAATTTCAAGCAATGCTATAAAATACCTGGCTAACAATGGAACATGTAACTGCTCCCGGACTGGCCCCCTATATTTGTAACGCTCATCTCAGTGCTCAAATTTGTAACAATCATAACAGCATTTTAAAGATAATTTTCGCTCCTTTGCTTGGGCCCCTCATATTCAGTCACTTGCTAATGTTCTTTTGATGACGAAGCTTTAAAAATAACAAGTTTTAAATTTGTGTAATCATGTACTCAAAAAGTTATGCAGATCTCACATGGAAAGTTCTAGTAACCAGGCATTTGCGCACTGTTTGCCAATTATTCTTTTTCTTCCGTCGAAATGGATTGTAATGCACTCTGTGTGTACACATGGTTATTTGTTGCTATGTCAGGCGATCTCCGACAAGTTTCATGGTGGTCAGCAAGTGGCAACATGCCTGCATACAATTAGAATATGTTCAGAAATTCCACCAAAACCTTGGAATATGATTAAAACTCTTTAAAATGGATAATGATGATTGGCCTTGTGCAGGCAATATAACTCGGAAAATATCATACAAATCAAAATGATCATAATAAGCTGCCATCCAAATCATAAATGCTCTTTCATTTTTTAAAAATTTATAATAAGAAAAGGCTCTGCCTTGCCTATATATCAGATTCATATATCTCATGAAATCCTTTCTTTTTCAATTTAAAACAAAAAAATTGTCAACATCACATGTACGAATAAACATCACATTTACTTTAAAAATAAAGAGTATACATATCAAATGTTGCAGTACATTTTCAAAAGAGTCGTCCGGTTGTCATAACAACCCTTCCCTTCCATATTCAAAACAACTCGGTGTTATTTAATCCACCTCAAATAGTCTTTCTACTGATTTACATACTGGACTCATCTGCATAAAGATAGAAATATAATGACACCATCTTTTCCAGCTCAGTCAAAGATACAACTTGCTTATCAAAAAGAAGCTGAACATTTCTGTGCACATTTATCTTCTGACTATATGGTTGAGCACCGATCTAGCGATCCGGAGGTCTCGGGTTCGATTCCCGGCAAAGACTATTTTCTTTGCTCATTTTCATTTACATTTATTTTTGTTACACAGCACAGCTCGACTATTGATTTAATTTCTTTCTTCTACACAGATGGGTCCATCTAGAGCAGTAATGATATTTTGCCACATTTAAAAATGAAAAAATGATAATAACGATTTATCTGATAGAATTTGTCATCTCTCTGTCCAATATATACACATGAAATACAAAGACACAGTCCACTTGTTAAATAAAATTAAGAATTAAATAATAGGGTAATTAATTGAAATGACTCTAGAAATGTATCCCCTTTCATCTACCAAAAAAAATAATTAGCCACTGTCTAATGGAAATTTAAAAGAGTGAACACTTTAGCAGCCAGTATCCTTGGCAACACTGCAGATTGTATGAACTTATCAAACTTTGGTCAAAACGTAAGCTTCTTAAATTTGCTCCATACAAAAAAAATGTTACAATAACAAATGGTAGACAGTGTCCAATTCTATTTAGATGAAGCTCTTTAAATTATGATGTTCTGAAAAAAAATAACAATCTCTTTAATAGATTTTAAGCAATTAAATTGTATATCATAAATTAATATATCAAATGTAAACAAAAAAAAATTGTTTATCAACCTATAATCACACATGTTTAACTATAAAACAAGGCATTACGTGTACCAGGTACATCAACTTCACTAATTTGGACCAGCCATACTGCAAGACTAAATGTAGGACTAAATGCAGGACTAAGTACAGGACTAAATGGAGGACTTCTGATGGTTCTAATGGAGCTGGGTGGGTAAAGAGATCTCTTAGACCAGGTCTTCTACAGATCTAGGCTGGACAAATCACTTAGGCTGTGTCAGTCTTGCTTTAAAACTTAACTAGGCCTGTCTTCAATTGTCCTAGACTAGGGAACATCCTAGACATGGTCCAGGATGGAGATCATAGACCTGGGACTATTCTAGGGCTACGTAGGGAGTTCCATAGACCTTGAGGTTCGGGAAATGAGTTAAGACTTGGGCCTACTTCAGGCTTGTGAAGTGAGTTCCAGTGACCAGGTTCAACTTTAAGGTCTTTGCTGGGAGATCATAGGCCTGGTACGAATGCAGGTCTAGGCCCAGAGATCTAAAATGAAGTCATATTGTGGCTCTTCTTGGTACTATGGTACTTTGTGGGCAGTTCGCTAGACCTGGTACAAATGTAATGTAGGTCTGGGAAAAAATGATAGACCTGAATTGTTGGTCTTGTCTGGGAGGGCTTAGACCTGGTCCTACCTCTATAGGAAGTTCATACAACTGTCTCATGGTTTTCCTTTAGTCTTTGGTGTTGCTCATGGCCTAAAGGAATACATAAATGAAATAAAGAAATAAAACAAAAAATAAGAAATAGAGAAATATATTTCATCAGAACAAAGTTAACAAGTCTCTAGATATTTTTAAATTTTCTGACTTGCTTTTAATCAAAGGTTTACAAAAAATATCACTCTCCTGTTGCCATGGTACAGATGTAAAGCTGAGTAAATGGAGTAGATAATTGACTTAATAGCTAGTCAATAAAGAGTTTATTAATTTTCGTCCTTTTTATATAATGATTCCAAAATATTAAAATGTATATATCTGTATTACCAGAAAGCGAAGATTTTAGAGGATACAGAAATACTAAAATCAGACAATCGGATGTATTTATGATGTTGTTACCAAAATATTTAAACAAGTTACCGGAAAGTCAAGGATTTTTGAGGATTCAGACAATTGACATACTGTAACTTTATCAGAGTTGTGTGGCAGCATATCACATGTACATGTACAGTATATTAAAACACATCATGCCAAGATGGGACACAAATGTTGGGTGTAATGTAAACATGTAAACTATTTACATTCATATTGCAAACAAATCATCATACAGTATAAAACACTCTGGTGAAAATAATATTGATGTACTTGTACTTGAAAATGTTTACGAGTGTCTTTATATTGCGGGTGTAACAGCTAAAGGGGTGGTTTGTAATGGTAGTGGGAAATAGTGGTGATGATGATGCTAATGATGAAGGCAATGATGATTATAATGATGACATCAATGATGGCAAGGATGATGATGATGACGACGATGACAATGAGGACGACGATGGCGATGCAATGACGATGATGATGATGAAAATGATGATAGTGATGAATGTGATAATGATGATGATGAATGTGATGATGATGATGAGGATGACGATGATGAATGTGATGATGATGATGATGATGATGAATGTGATGATGATGATGATGACGATGATGAAAGTGATGATGATGATAATGAGGATGACGATAATGGTATGGAGATGGTAATACAGTGAGTGGGTGTGTTAGTGATGAAATAATTTGTTATGGTGGTGGTTTTGATGAATGAAGAGCAGTAATTGCACTCCTTCCAATCCACTTTTTTCAAAATAAACAAATACTATTAAAAGGGACAAAATAAATAGAAGCATTGCCACTAATTAGTGCTCATATAAACCCATACATATCACATAAAAGGAATCCATACATGTAGTTACGACTTTCACACACATAATAATACATGTAATAAATGTACTGTGTATGTAAGAGTGATTGTGCTATATTCAATACTCATTCATGGTTGCATTAACCCACTGCCTACCATATAATGTATTTCCCATAGAGTTAATACATGCTACACTTGATTCCCATAGTAGATGGTTTTATGGATGTACTTTATGAATATAACATGTACATATTATAGAGTACCAAAGTAATAACGTCACATGCTTGTGTTATAAAGACGGTAAATGGTTCTAAACAACTTGTCCTTTGAGTCAGGCTTTTGGTAGTGGGTTAAAGTTGGACAATTGCCTTCTTAGCGACTGCTTGACCACCAATTCATTGCTTGCCTGACATTGTTTAGAGCGATAAATGGTTCTAAACAACTTGTCCTTTCAATCTGGCTTTTGGTAGTAGTGGGTTAAAGCTGGACAATTGCCTTCTTAGCGACCGCTAGACCAACCAATTCATTGCTTGCCTGACATTGGTTAGAACCATTAATGGTTTTAAACAACTTGTCCTTTCAATCTGGCTTTTGGTAACGGGTGAAAGCTGGACAATTGCCTTCTTAGCGACCGCTAGATCACCAATTCATTGCTTGCCTGACATTGTTCAGAGCCATTTATGGTTCTTAACAACTTGTCCTTTGAGTTAGGCTTTTGGTAGAGGATTAAAGCTGGCCAATTGCCTTGTTGGCGACCGCTAGATCACCTATTCATTGCTTGCCTGACATAGTTTAAAACCATTTCCTACGTGTATGGCAATGAATAGCCGTGACGTTACACTTTGGTACTCTATTGGTAAGATGGAAGGAAGGTGATTATCTGCAGGAATAATCGTACAATAATGAACAAACTTCACTGAAACTGACATTGACATACATCTATAGGATAATAAAGGAAGAAGAGATAGAGGGGTAGTGGTGTAGCAGTTGGGGGTGGGGGAGATGAGGGGCAGGCGCCCCGAATGATATCATTAAAAACAAAATAAACAAACATAAGTGGAAATTCCTTTACAAAATAAAGATATATATAGAGTGTGCCTCCAATCGTTTGTGTGCCCCCACCCCCACCCCCCCCCCCCCCCCCCCCCCCACAATCAGGCCTACACACTAAGCCACAGACTATAGTTGGGGGGGGGGGGGGGTAACGGGGAAATCACAGCTATGCAAAGAGTGAAATGAAAATAGGGCACTAGGAGCTTTATGACTCAAATGGATACAACACAAGACAGCGTACCAGAGAAATGATTTGGATGGTTTGGATGAATGATGCATATCGCAGTGGCGGGGGAAATCGACCACGCTGGTGAACTCAGCCACCTACATTCCAATGTAAGGCTAGTGCGCACCATACTCGCTATTGTATTGCCGTTGCAAGGCGAGCGCTATTCGAGCGGAAAAGGGTAATGATTTTGTGGCCCCAATCCCTCGTAGCCTGTTTCGCTTCAAACATTTGCATGTAGCAGGGCTGTAGTCGAGTCCACAAGTAACGAGTCCGAGTCCCCAACGAAATTGCATGTTCCCATGTGTTTTACATTGTGACTCGGCTCCGAGTCCGAATCACAAGACCGAGTCTCGAGTCCGGACTCGACTACAGCATTGGTAAGTAGGGGTCTGAGTTCTCCCCTACCCTCTCGCCGAGTTCCCCCGCCACTTCGGTACGACTGCAAGAACTGGTTCATACACATACACGTACATCACAAATTGGACAGGACAATTCACACTACACATGTATGTACAGACACGAAAAATGACAAGACACGACTCGAACCTTTTTATTTATCTAATTTCTGCCCCTGATCTTCCGCTCATCACCAAACTCAGTCGGCCATGACTTAAAGAAGGGAAATAATAGTAGAAATATAATGGTGGAAACGAAAAAAAAGAGTCAAACTAGAAGGTAATTTAGCAGCAGCAGCAGAGCGAAAAAAATTGAGTCAGAGAAGGTAGTACATGTACGTCTAAAGAGTCACAAGTTTTCCATGTTTCAGAAGAAGTCATTTACACTTCAGGCCTTAAAAAAAAGAAAAAGTCCTTTCTTCCAGTTTCTTTGATATGGAAAACTTGCCACGTTAAAATACGCAAACAATGTGCAACATACTAAACAATTACATACATGTAGGCCTATCTATCTATTACAGGTTACATGTATAATAAGAGTGCAATTTCAATTCTACACTATAGTATTTCATAATTAAAGGGCTACATGACTGACAAATTTATTTGAAAAGTGTATGCCGGTATGTAAAGGGGACAAATTACTTGATCAGACTTGCTTATTAAGTCCAATGGAAAATTATTCAAAAACATTACAAATTTGCTCTTGGGGATAGCCAATACCCCATAGTCGTCAAGACTTTTGTGTTTTTATTTGACCAATTTTAAATAGGAAACAAATACATCAGGTAGAAACATCTTTGCTTATTATTAAGAGCCATATAACAGAAGAAATTAAACAGATTTTACAGAGCAGAAACAATTTGGGGACAAAAAAAAATCAAACATGTACAGTACACATATAAAAAGAGAAATATAAACCTTTTTATAGCTGCTTTTAAATTTAAAAAAATGAACGCAATTAATATTTGAATAATTGAAAAATATTGAAAAAGAACGAATCCTCAGATGTCAGCATAAGAAATTTAGAGACGAGAGAAAACAATGTGCAACATTTAAAAAAAATAAAAATCAGACGTCAGTCCAAAGAGCGCCCTCTTCCTTACTTTCGAGGTAGCTAGCCAGCTCGCTGTCCTCCGCCTTGAGCGCCTGAAGCCGCGGCGTGTTGCCTTGGTAGTCCGTGATCGTCAGCTGCGCGCCCGCCTCGACGAGCATGGCGCAGATAGTTCGTCGCATGTACCACGCGGCCTTGTGCAGCGCAGTCTGACGCTTCTCCAAGTCGACAGTGTCCAATAGATTCTTTGGCCCTGCGATAATGTAGTACAAGCGAAAAATTAATATTTTGTATGTTATACAATGAAGATGGTTTTTCAAAGACCAAGTATAGCACAGATCGTTCGTCGCATGTACCACGCGGACTTGTGCAGCGCAGTCTGCCGCTTCTCCAAGTCGACAGTGTCCAATAGATTCTTTGGCCCTGCGATAATGTAGTACAAGCAAAAAATTAATATTGTTCATGTAATACAATGTGGACACAGATCGTTTGTAGCATGTACCACGAAGCCTCGTGTAGCGTAGTCCAAGTCGACTGTGGCCAATATATTCTTTGGCCCTGCGATAATGTAGTACAAGATCAAAATTAATGTTGTTTTTGTATTAAATGCAAGGAGGATAGTTTGGTCATAAAACTAACAACTTCGTATGTTGTACGAAATGTAACCACTACAGAAATATTTACAATGTCACACATCATCACATATCAGATTACAGAAATGAAGAGCTCGTTTCCAAAAGAGGTTAGGTCCATTTTCCATCAAAATTCATTTTTTAGCTTATTTTATAGATTTTGAGCAGCTCTATCCGGTAAAGCTAACAGAAAACTGAAATTCATACTGGAAAGTTTTATTTTTTTTCAAAAGAGGTTAGGTCCAACACAGTTTGTTTCCAAAAAAGGTTAGGTCCAAACAAAAATGAAAAAAAAAATTAATAAAAAAACCCAGAAGGTGCTGGGATTTAAAAAAAAATTATTTTACAATCCTATTATGATGCTCTTTCATGTAATATAATTGTATATCCTCTCAACATTGCTAACTATGAGAAATAAAAAACCCACCTTTTCTCAGTACAAAAGTGGACCTAACCTTTTTTGGAAACAAAATCTTCAAATACATATTTTCTCAACCCTTCTTCAGTTTTTGCACGCATTTGTCAACAAAGTTACTAGATCCCCGAAAAATCCTTAGATTCTAGACACTGTAAGAGAATCTTACCATGTTCAATAAGGTACTGTACTATCTCCTTGTGACCGAAGCGTGCAGCATGGTGTAGACACGTCATGCCATGTTGGTCTGTGGTATCTAGATTCCCACCCCTTCGGTGAAGCTCCGCAAATTTGAGAGGGTCACCTCGCTTGGACACATCCATTAACACTGAAAAACAAGAGTAATAAATTATTTGTTAAAACAAAAAAATTGTAAACAAATTGGTGAGATTAATGAACTATTATTACAATCATTATCACCACAATCATAATTACTCATAATTATCTTCGTTGTCATCGTCGCCATCATCATCATCTGCGTCACCATCAACACTCACTACCAACGATAACATATCATAATCCTTCTCCTCATCCTCGTCATCTTCTTCTTCCTCCTACTCCTCTTCCCCCTGTTCTTGCTCCTCCTCATCACTATCCTCCCCCTGTTCATCTTCCTCCTTCTTTTCTTCTAATTCCTCCTCCTCCTCCTTTTCTTTCTCCTCCTAATTATTCTCTTCCTTATCTTCCATGTCATTATCACCATCATCATCATCATCATCATCATCATCATCACCACCACCACCACCACCACCACCACCACCACCACCACCACCATCATCATCATCATCATCATCATCATTATCATCATCATCATCATCATCAGCACCATCAACTCCATCACCACCAGCAAGCGCACTCATCACCAATTTCCTCATTTTCTATTTCCTCCTCCTCCTTCTCCTCGTAATCATCATCATCATCACACCACCATCCTTATCAAGATCATCAGCATTATCATCATTATCATCATCTTCATCATCATCATCATCGTCATCATCATCATCGTAATCATCGTCAATATCAACTCACTCTTGTCAAGGGGGTCAAGATGTGCTGTGTCAGAGACACCCATGATAATGTCCTTCTTCAGCGGCTTTGGTGAATTTGACAAGTGCGTCAGAATGGCTTCACAGCTAAAGAAACAACAAAAATATATTTATACAGGACATATTAAAGAAAGATAAATGGAGGCGCTATGTTCGAGACAGAAAGTGTTCAAACTGTTTCACGGCTTATAACACAGAAAATATTAATTTACAAAAGATACCAGTTAAAATCATGCAAGGGCATCTATTAAACATGAACATGTATGTCATACATCTAAATGTAAAAAAACCATGGATACCATACCATAATACTGCAAAAACCCACAAAAAAAAAATTAGCAAGAATATCCATTAGAAACAAGACCAAGTTTGCAGAATAATATATATTTGTTGTCATTTTTACAGTATCCACAGTATCCATGACACTCTTGTGTTACTTTCACACAATCCATGGTACTTTCATGGTATTTTCACCGAATCCATAGTACTTTCATGGTATTTTCACTCAAATCATGGTACTTTCATGGTATTTTCACACTATCGATGGTATTTTCACAGTATCCATGGTACGTTCATGGTATTTGCACTCATTCCATGGTACTTTCATGGTATTTTCAGAGTATCCATGGTACTTTCATGGTATTTTCACAGTATCCATGGTACTTTCATGGTATGTTTACGGTATTATTACAGTCTCCATGGTACTTTCATGGTATTTTCACGGTATTTTTACAGTATCCATGGTACTTTCATGGTATTTTCACTCAATCCATGTTAATTTCATAGTAATTTCACGGAATCCATGGTATTTTCACAAAATCCGTGGTACTTGTATGGTATTTTCACCATATCCATGGTACTGTCATGGTATTTACACAGGATCCATGGTACTTTCATGGTATTTCTGCAGTATTCATGGTTCTTTCATGGTATTTTCAGTGTCCATGGTACTTTCATGGTATTTTCACAGTATCCATGGTACTTTTAAAGTATTCATGTTATATTTATGGTACTTTCACTGAAAATTTGGGAAAAGCTGCATTGCACCCAAAAGTGTTACAATTTCTTCATAAACTGAAAAACGAACACAAAGATAATACAAATAATTATAATATCAAAAGTGAACTTTTCTAAAACAAATAGCTGCAAAAAGCAACAACATACAAATACATATTCTTATTCTAGCTGTTTATCAAGTGAACATGAATGTGTGAGTATAATTACAATTTTACAATAATTTGGGGGATTTATAAAAGCAGCATTGGCAGAGGAAGGAAAGCATGTATATTGGTCTAACTAATTGATATCAAAATTCAGTCTGAAATCCCCACAGACTTCCCCTAGGAAAGGGGTTAACTTTTTAGCAAAATATTGGGTTAGGGTTAGGGTTAGAGTTAGGGTAAAGCCCTCTGCAGACAGAGCCGACTCGACCCAATCCGACTGGTTTCAATCAGGCTAGAGTTGGGCCCGGTCGGTCGGATCCGATTCATCGTGTTGAATCGGCCCTAACTGGCATCCGACTGTCTCTCGACTGGCAAAATGTGTGTCGCGAGGCACTGAAAACTGAGCCGATCCGAATGAAAATCAGTCGGATCGGGTCGAGTCGGCTCTGTCTGCAGAGGGCTTTAGGGTTAGCCATCGATGAAGTTAACAGCAACACAACTACAACATAGATAAAAACAAGTATCAAATCATACAACTAACTACAACCACAAGAACACTGAAACAACATGTAACACAGTTCAATGAAGCAGTCTAATTTTTGAAAGTTTGGGTTTGGGTTAGGTTTAGGGTTAGGGTTAGGGCTATCAATGAAGTTAACAGCAACACAACTAAAGCATACAACATAACAACTACAACCACAAGCACAACTACTACATGTAACACAGTCCAATGCAGCATGCTAATCTCTGTTTTTTTTCTTCTTCTGACCATAGAATAATAGGGTAGGACAAGTGGACATTGTTTTCTTTTTACCTACGATTGACTGCACTACTGTATCACGATTGTGAAATGAAAATGATATATTTTTACTCATTGTTTTTAAAACAAGTATCAACTCATATACCGTATTGCTGGTGTATTAACCACACCTTTTTCCTGATGGGAGGGAGAACCAATAAAAAGGGGGTGTGGGTATTATGTTTCACTGATCCCCTGCGTAGGTTGATCATCTAGAAAATATGTGACCTTACACCACAAAACGACCAATAAGTCGGGAAAACTGATTTTGCTGATTTTCATATAACATTAAAGCAGAAGTGATTACCTTTAAAATGGTATATAATTTGTCATATTTGGATTAAGCGAACCCTCTCAAGATGAGCAGCCAATATTTGGAACATGGCTGAATCAGTTTTAAAGTTAGGGAGAAAACGGGCCGTTTCAAAGATTGGCGTCTATTCAAGCACTGTAATCTGATCATATTTATTTGATTGAAAAACATATTTAAACATGATTTCTGACGCTCAAAATTTCACAAAAGGTACATGTAGATTATGATACCCTTATTCAGGAAATACCAAAATCCTGAATTTCATATTTTAAACAAAATTTGGCTATATCAGCTAATAACAGACAAACTACCACGGCGACATAACGGTCGTTTTGTGGTGTAAGGTCACATATGCCCTTTTTCCTTAACATGACAACCCAAAATTGGGGGTGTGGGTAATACATGGATGCGATTAATACACCGGCTAATACGGTAACTACTACAAACACACACAAATTACAAATGTACAATAACAACAGTCTAATGAAGCAGGCTATAATCTGTGATTTCGTTCTGACATTGCTATTGGATATTAAAGTACCTTGTTTGTAGGGTGGTATGTGGCCCGTCTTCGCTATCGTAGCCAGTAAACTCATTGTTACTGGCGCTAGCGAGGAGACTAACGTCGATCCCCTGTTGACCATCATCCAAACTGTCGCTATAGTAACATGCATGGGCAAGGTGTTAATTAGTAAATAAACAAATGTTGAAGTTTATGGATGATGAACTTTGCATAAAGGTTAGTGAAGGAAACGGAAGGATAAAGAAGAGAATCAACGAAATATAGATTGAAGAATGTTAAATGGTTATTTAGATATTTAATGTTAACTATATATATAAATCATCAGTTAATAATGTAAAATTGAGATATGAAAAAAGTTAGAATAAACGCAGTTAATAACTGAAAACCAATTCATAAGTAAAATTATATAACTCATTTTGATGTTAATTCATTCCATAGATGCAGATTAGTAAGTTAAAATTAACAGAGAATCAAGCCTCTGACAAAATCATGTTAGTCATTCAATCATAGATAGAGATAGAGAGAAATTAATGACAGAAAAGTTGCGTAGGCTACCCCTTTGGTAACAGTATGGGAGTATGTTAGTCATGATGATCCACCCTATGATTCAGATTAACCCATCAAGGATGGAGTCCCACATATTTGTGGGTTGGTAGTCCTACACTTCAGCAAGAAGATAAAAAGGATATATAATGTATACTAAGGGGAAAGCGGATACATTTCTCTATTTTTAGAGCCCTATTTTGTTACTCCACCTGCTTTAGTTATTTTTTATTGATTTTTATTATTGCGTTGATTGCTATAATTTAGGAAAATCCTTAAATTGGAAAACACATTGTGATATTTTATAAAACAGATTTCGGCGTTAAAATTGGCAACTTTGCGGCAAATTCACTTCATATTTGTCTTGAATTGTAATTACTTAATATTTTCCACCTATTTTTATGTCATTAAAAGTTCGAAAAAAACTAGAAATTGCGCGCTCGGCGGGTCGCGCAGCCGAGCACATGTATCCCCCGAACCAATTGCATTGCACTTTTGTGGGTTGTAATATTGTGAACTGAACAAGTTTGGTGGTGTACGTTGTTCTTGGTTACCATGGCAACCATGAATCCGCCCCACACCAAAATCAATAGGCTTCATCCTCTTTCCTTAATACACCTTCATACCAAATAAGAAAACGATCGGACAAGAACTCGGACCTGTAGAGCGTTCACATGGTAATCTTAACTATTTCTTTATATCATGGTTATCATGGTTACCATGGCAACCAGGACTCCGCCCCACACCAAAATCAATAGGCTTCATCCTCTTTCCTTAATACACCTTCATACCAAATTAGAAAATGATCAGACAAGAACTCGGATCTATAGAGCGTTCACAAGGTAATCTTAACTATTTCTTTATATCATGGTTACCATGGCAACCAGGACTCCGCCCCACACCAAAATCAAAAGGCTTCATCCTCTTTCCTTAATACACCTTCATACCAAATTAGAAAATGATCGGACAAGAACTCGGACCTGTAGAGCGTTCACAAGGTAATCTTAACTATTTCTTTATATCATGGTTACCATGGCAACCAGGACTCCGCCCCACACCAAAATCAATAGGCTTCATCCTCTTTCCTTAAGACACCTTCATACCAAATTAGAAAATGATCGGACAAGAACTCGGACCTGTAGAGCGTTCACAAGGTAATCTTAACTATTTCTTTATATCATGGTTACCATGGCAACCAGGACTCCGCCCCACACCAAAATCTAAAGGCTTCATCCTCTTTCCTTAAGACACCTTCATACCAAATTAGAAAATGATCGGACAAGAACTCGGACCTGTAGAGCGTTCACAAGGTAATATTAACTATTTATTTATATCATGGTTACCATGGCAACCAGGACCGCGCCCCACACCAAAATCAATAGGCTTCATCCTCTTTCCTTAATACACCTTCATACCAAATTAGAAAATGATCGGACAAGAACTCGGACCTGTAGAGCGTTCACAAGGTAATCTTAACTATTTCTTTATATCATGGTTACCATGGCAACCAGGACTCCGCCCCACACCAAAATCAATAGGCTTCATCCTCTTTCCTTAATACACCTTCATACCAAATAAGAAAACGATCGGACAAGAACTCGGACCTGTAGAGCGTTCACATGGTAATCTTAACTATTTCTTTATATCATGGTTATCATGGTTACCATGGCAACCAGGACTCCGCCCCACACCAAAATCAATAGGCTTCATCCTCTTTCCTTAATACACCTTCATACCAAATAAGAAAACGATCGGACAAGAACTCGGACCTGTAGAGCGTTCACATGGTAATCTTAACTATTTCTTTATATCATGGTTATCATGGTTACCATGGCAACCAGGACTCCGCCCCACACCAAAATCAATAGGCTTCATCCTCTTTCCTTAATACACCTTCATACCAAATTAGAAAATGATCGGACAAGAACTCGGACCTGTAGAGCGTTCACAAGGTAATCTTAACTATTTCTTTATATCATGGTTACCATGGCAACCAGGACTCCGCCCCACACCAAAATCAATAGGCTTCATCCTCTTTCCTTAATACACCTTCATACCAAATTAGAAAATGATCGGACAAGAACTCGGACCTGTAGAGCGTTCACAAGGTAATCTTAACTATTTCTTTATATCATGGTTACCATGGCAACCAGGACTCCGCCCCACACCAAAATCAATAGGCTTCATCCTCTTTCCTTAATACACCTTCATAATAAATTAGAAAATGATCGGACAAGAACTCGGACCTGTAGAGCGTTCACAAGAAAATCTCTGCGGCGGACGCGGCGGACGCGGCGGACGCGGCGGACGCGGCGGACGCGGCGGCGGCGCGACGAGGCCAAATCCATAGTATCCCCCGAAGTGGTTCGGGGGATACAATTAGGAGTTGCCATGATCAATTTTGCCTTAAAATAGCTCTCGTCCTTGATGGGTTAAGAAACCCAATGCTAGAAATTCGCTTTTTTGAGTATGGAGGGAATATGGAGGGACTGGTTCGATTTGTGTTATACTACATGTATAAACAAAACCTAGAAGAGACCGAGAGAATTATTGAAAATCATACAAAAAGATGCTTAAATACCTTCTTGATTGTGTAAGCAGCCCAGACTGGGGCACTTTCAGGTTCGTTCCCAGCACGAGGGTAGTCGGGGACGTGGTCCTAATGCCCGCCCCTTCTTGGACCAGCAGATCCGGCATTGATCCCGATTTGCTCTCGGGGGACAAGCTCGTAGGTTTCGTCCGCTCGGGGTCGAGCACGTAGAGATCGTCCGACGAGATGTCGGTGATGTAGTGGAGGTGTTCTTGTAACCGGTCGATCCTGAAAAATCTGTCGGCCGTCGTTGCTAAGACAGATAAAAAAAAAAAGGGACAGTTTTGTTCAGCCACTAGAAAATATGAGGGGCAAGTGGAGGTGCTGTTGTATTTAACGGTTGGCTGTAGTTTTCTACATAAAACAAATTTAAAAATACGAAAGAAAGGGGGGCAAGGGGCGGTGCCAGTAAAGGGTTAAAAAAAATCCTGGAGGAGGTTTCGACACCCTTTATTGCACATTTGCAATGTTAATGGTAATGGATGAATGTAAAAGGCTTACATATAAAGGCTTCTACAGCCTTTCTACTGACTCCTTACACTTTATAATTTTGTCCGTAATTTGTTTACCCTGTATCTTGGACTTGTATGCCTTGTTTTTCTGTTATGTTTCTTTAATACCTTGTCAACTTGTTAGTTTTTATAAAGTGTTAAATAAACTGAACTTGAACTTGAACTTGGCTATAAAAGATGCCCAACAAAATGAAATAACCCATTCAAGATGATTTGATTTTAGTATGACATGCATTCTCCATCTAGTCGCAACCCAAGTAATTTTGGATCCATGCCAATCCTGAATTCAACAACTACAGTTCTTCAAACATACTCGAGTGAAGGCATATGAACTCCCAGGATGTCTTATTGATTAATTTCCCAATTTGTTGTTGTTATTGCACTGTATGAAGTTCCACTTACAATCAAGGAAACACCACATTGGTAATAGGCTCGAGGCTGAGCCGTTGGCACTTGAGTCTTACAATACAACTCCAAACTTATAAAAGTGCAGTTTCTACAGTTTTGTTTTCAATCACATTGTTTGAATGAAAAGGGATTCCACTCACAATCAAGAAAACACCATGTTGGTGATAGGCTCGAGGCTGAGCCGTTGGCGCTCGAGTCTTGTAGGATATAGACCTCGAGGAGTCTGTCGATGTGGGCTCGGATGTGCTGCAGATTGCTGTCTGAATCCACCACGATGATCCCCAGAGGCACAGCTGAAAGACAAAAGAAGAAGAAAAAAAAGTTAAAATCGAATCCCAATATTTTCAGTGAATTATTTGCAGCCCCTACGTCAGAGCCAGCAGGCTTCAACCTCCCCAGAA
Source organism: Echinarachnius parma (assembly GCA_037951105.1). Classification (NCBI taxonomy): domain Eukaryota; kingdom Metazoa; phylum Echinodermata; class Echinoidea; order Clypeasteroida; family Echinarachniidae; genus Echinarachnius; species Echinarachnius parma. The sequence goes on from JBAMJV010004527.1 coordinate 42,072, forward strand.
AGCAATGGGTGACTCTGAACAGGATAAGAACACTCCATGCAAGGTCAGCCCATCATCTATATGTGGCTGCGGGAATCCAGACCAGACAGTGCAGCATGTGGTAAATGACTGCCCTCTCCGATGTTTCCCTGATATTTTTGAGGGGATTTATCAGACAACAGATGCTGCTCTGACCTGGCTGAGAAGCTTAGACTTGAATTTATAGAATGCGCAATTATGTCATACGAAACAAACAAACAAACAAACCCAGTAATTAATTGTTGAGATAATGAAGTGTTAACACCTCTAGACTGCATACCAGTATTCAAATATCCAATATAATTCATAGATGTTTCTGGTGTTCATAATTTTGACCTCTTAAGAATTATATACATAAGAACATATATAAATTGCCACGTGAAAAGAAAAAAGAATGCAATACTCACAGGCTTTTTTCAGTTTTTCCTTGTCATAATTGAGTCTCTCGTAATCGTGCATGCTGATTCGGCTGACCTGTATCCGCAATCTGTCGTTGGACAACGGAGCACTGCGAACAAACAGACATAATGTACGTAATAATGAGTCGTCAATATTACTCATGTTATGTTTATATTCTCACTTCAACCAGTCAGTTTACAAAGGAGCACTGCGAAATAATGAGTCGTCGATATTACTTATGTTATGTTTATATTCTCACTTCAACCAGTCAATTTACAAAGGAGCACTGCGAATAAACAGACAAATAAAGGTAATAACGACACATCAGTGATGTTAACATTATCACTTGATCCCAAACAATCATTGGAAAGATAATAATTCAAGCTGAGTCTGCAATAGCCCTGCCCATTAAAATGTGTGATTGCAGGGGCCTGGCCAATCAGCATGGAGTATTATAGCTGTGGACATGGTATTTACAATAACTGGACACTTACAACAATTGGAAAAGTTTGATGAAATGTGGCCCTGTACACTCAGGTAAATTCACCTGCAATTACGTCACACGTCTTTTGTATAATGCAGACAGCGTTCAGGCCTAAACAAAATCAAAAGTTGTATCAAACAACAATGACAGGAGAGGTTGAAAGTGTTAAAAAGACGTTTTATATTTACATGACGAACTCGGCGTTAATCGGCACCGACCCGCGTCTCTTTGGCTTGAGCAGCATGTTGGCTTGGTTTCGCAGCATAATGTGGATGATAGAGGGCGGCAGACGGCAAGGCTCGCCGTCGACCTGGATGGGGATGGTCGTCGTGGTGATGACCTTGGCCTCGCGGCACTGGCAGATGCGCTCGCCGTGGCCGCCGACGTATAACGCAGCCTGAATGAAAAATAGAAATATAGAGGCAGCAAATTGAATAGAAAACGGCTTCTCATACTTATCTCCTTTATAAACTAGCTCTCCTCAGAAATTATTTTTTCCAAGGGATCACCAAAGTGATGCAGCTTTTTTGTAGAGATTTCTTCGGCAAAAATATTAATCCACTATTGCTGCTCTCTGCCCAGGTTTATATGAGGAAACCTGCCCAGGGAATTGAGATGGTGCACACAATGTGTGAGGGCTGGCATTATATTCTATGATCAGGGTAATAATAGTGCAAAGTGTTTAGAGATGTATTGTATCATATCTGGTCCTATATACATGTACATTGTAAATCAAACCCCCTATTATTATTACTATACCATTATACAAGGTAAGGTCCATTTATGTCTTTTAGATATAAATTATACATTTATTTATGAATTTATTGTCTTCTCATGATTGGTTGTTCTTTTTTAGGGGTTTGCTCACAATTTGTGATGGTGTGAATCCGATGATCTCCATGAATCCATCGTCGTGTCTCTGCTGCTCAAACTGCAGTGAGCTGGGGTTTCCCCATGGCGTGGTGCCCGCACCATACCTGAAAAACAAATGCATATATACTATGTATTAGAAAAAAATTAACAACAACGTGCAAATGCTTATAAAAGACAACAAAATATATATATATTAGACAAAACAAACAAACAAAGGATTATCTCTCTTACACACAAATTGCAAATTTTCACTACTACTACTCTATATCACACCACATTTACTATATATTAATGACAATACTTACAAGATCTTTTGCTATAAAGTCAAGCATCTTGAAAAAAACATGTACAACATTTCTGTATTCTTACTGGGCTCAACTTACTTGGGGATATTGAGGAATAGTAGACAATGCAGTTTGAGTTCCTGGATCCGACTCGTGTAGTCGACGCCGTCGCATTCCAACGTGATCTTTTTCGTCAGGTCTTTGGAGGCTCTCTTCAAGAGATCGGTGCCCCCCGCCCTGGCGTAGTACATCTTGTTTCTGAAGCGGCTGTTGAACTTTTCGGGGTTCGCTTCTGCAGTTTGCCAAAAAAATAAGAAGAAATTCAGGATACCTAATGTACATGTATATTGACAAAGTAGAAGTTAATAGTTTTTAAACAATTGCTAAAGATAATGTATTATCTAAAAAAAAAACAGCTTGTAGCTGACAAGGGCAATCCATTCCATGAGTGGAGAAAAAATAAATGAATAAAAATAAATTCAAAGTTGTTTTTAATCTCTGTTTAGTCAAAGTGACCTGCGTCTGATACATGTACATGTACATGTATGAATACCTCAGTCATCGGATACACACCTACAATCAATCCTGCACTTATTGTGCACTCTCTCCACTCCCAGGGGAGCATTCCAACAGGTGCTATTTTACCGAGCGCTCAGGCCTTTATACACACACCCTCAATTCTACCCAGTACCCATATAATTATCCAACTGGGCAGAGAGCAGCAATGTAGGTTTAGTGCCTTGCTGAAGGACACAAATGCTGGGGCATCGATAGATTTTGAACCCCTAAATCTAAGCCACGAAATGGAACCCACCTCTCGATTCATGGAATTCTAGCGCCGTCCTGGCATCCGCTCCTAGACTGAAGTAGTTGTTGAAGACATCCAGAGGCTTGCTGTCGATGTCTCGCTCTTCTTTCGTCAGCGCAACTTCTGGATTTTTTTCCGTGATGAGGTTCCATCTGTAAAAGTTTGCATCATGATTATATTTACATTGAATAAGACATTTATTTTCTACACACAACTTGAAAAATAGAAATATAATAAAATATAAAAATACAGAAAATGCAAAGTAAGATGTCCAGAGGCTTACTGCCGATGTCCCGCTCGTTTCGTCCGCGCAACATCAGGATTATTTTCCCTGATTCGGTTCCACCTGTAAACAAGTTTGCGTAACATTCACGAAGATGCTCATGTATATATTTCACATAATTAAATAAAATAATAAAATAATGAAATATAAAAAATACCAAATGGCAATGGTAGTTGCTTTTTCAGGCATATTTATTTTTTGGGTTTTCCAGCTTGTGGTGTCTAGGGGGATTTACATTGGTATAAAGGGGGTAAGTACAGTATAGACATGTATGAGATATCTACATTCATTACACAACACCATTACTGTTTTGGTGAACAAAGAAATGTTATTATTAACCTGTTCCCTACGAGTATATAAAATCCCCATATACTTTGTACACAACCCACTCGGTTCCCGTGGTCAAGGGGTTAAAATTGCGTCGGGAGTTGAACCAGTGACCTCATGTGAAAGAACACAACAAAAAAAAAAAAGGGGGGTAAGTACAGTACAGACATGTATCAGATATTTACATTCATTACACGACAACATTACTGTTTTGGTGAACAAAGAAATGCTATTAAAATTGCGTCAGGAGTTGAACCAGTGACCTTATGTGAAAGAACAAAAACTGACCTGTCTAACTGTACCACTGGGCCTTCTTCCACCTGCTGTAGAATCTTGGAGATGGGCTCGTCGGTGTAACCCTGTCGAGTCGAAAAATCAGAACAAGTTTAAATAAATGATAATAATTCCAGAGAAGCTGGGCCCGTATTCATAAAGCCCACCTACATGTAGCTTACATGTTGTTCCTTGCTAACTCTATTTCAGATCACACAATATAGTCAGAAACAAGCATTCCTAGTTCTCAATTAGGGTTAACCCCGATAGCTCGTCGGTATAACCCTGCCAAGCTGAAAAATCATTACAACAACGATAAATAATAGTGATAATTATAAGAATCTGTGAGACCATCTAAATGAAAATATCACTCAGTAAATAAGGGTTGTCTGACATACATGTTTCAAGTACTCAAAATAAGCACTGTTACAGCAGGGCATCACTTTCAGTATGAGTTTATCATCTACAAAGTATTCAATTTATTATGTCACACATAATGATGTGTTTTAATGGATAAATGGTTTATACATTCAAACCTAAAAAGACCACCCAAAGAGGTTCGATGGTCTCTATAGACAGGTTTATGTACATGCAAACTGATTTCGAGTGAGCCAAGATTTGTGGACTCTTTAGCCAGGTGGTCATTATATACAGGTGATACTAGGGCAAGTTTGACTACATTGTGTTCAAAAAGAATTGATGACAATTTGTATCCATGGATATGAACTTACCCTTCCCCAATTTATCGTCCGCGCAAGATCGTTTCCTGTACCCAACGGAAGTACTGCTACGGGGGGCATCGATTTCAGCTTGAGTTTGTCAATCTCCGAGAGGATCCAACCGACAGTGCCGTCGCCACCACAGGCAAGTATCCTCAGGTTGGGTACCTTCTTGAAGATCTCCAATCTGTCAATAGTAAATTGATTGATTGATTGATTGATTGCGTAATTGCTTGATTGATTGAGGTAACCAACCGCCCAATCAACCGATTGATTGATTGATTTATTGATTGATAGACCGAATATTTTACTTTTATGGTGAATGATAGATAATTGGTCTATTATGCAAATTATTATTGACAAGAAAGTAAAACGAAAATAAAATTTCATCCCCCGAAAGGTGACTTATTTGTACAATTTTCTTTTATAATAATGTGAATTTAGTCATCAACCAACAAAAAATTGTATACAATGATACATTTAAAACAATTATACAGATCTTTGAACGAATATTCCAACGGTTTAAAAAAACAACAAACGTAGACTTACCCTTCCCTCGGTCCACCATGAGAGAGGTCAAACACTTGTCTGGGGTTTAATAACCACTGGAATTTACTCATCAGCTTGGCTCCCTGTAGTGAAAAAGGGTAAACATACATCATACAATTGCATGTATACATTGTTGTTTTTTAGCCAATTTACATCAATTATCATTATCATTGTGGCTGTACTTGTTGTCTTCCTCGTTGTTGTCACTGTCGTTGTCATGATGATGATGATGATGATGATGATGATGATGGTGGCGACTGTGGTGGTGGTGGTGGTGCTGGTGGTGGTGGTGATGGTGATGATGATGATGGTAGTGGTGGTGGTTGTGGTGATGATGATGATGATGATTATGATGATGATGATGATGATGATGATGGTAGTGGTGGTGGCTGTGGTGATGATGATGATGATGATGATGATGATGATGATGATGATGATGGTAGTGGTGGTGGTTGTGGTGATGATGATGATGATGAAGATGATGATGATAATAATGTCATTGCTGATGATGTTGAGGATAATGATGTTGTTGATAAAGATTGTGGTGGTGGAGATGATGATAATGATAACCAGAACGTCAATGACGTAGCGCTCATCCGGCATCTCGCAACATCAAATATCGCAAATTTCATGTGGTACACTTTTCAACTGGTCAAAAAATAAAAATGTGATGCCCTGGAAGGGACATAAAAATTAATTTAAAAAAAAATAGAGTGAAAAAAATATAAATTTGACGCCCCAGAAGGGACATGGGGAAAAAAAAAAAAATATATTGAAATAAATAAATTTTAAAAAATAAATAAATAAATAAATAAAATAAAATAAAATAAAATAAATTAAAAAAAAAAAAAAAATAAATAAATAATAAAAATAAATAAATAAATAAATAAATAAATAAATTAATTAATTAATTAATTAAAAATTACCATAATTAATTAATGGAGAAAAATTTCAAAATTCTGTGTAGAAGTTTAGTGTACCAAAGTTAGCTCTACCAGATAAAGCAAACCAAATCAAAATCGGTCGAGAAATGAAGGAGAAGAAGCATTTTTTGTGATTTTTGGAATAAATTTGCATAAATTACCATAATTAATTAATGGAGAAAAATTTCAAAATTCTGTGTAGAAGTTTAGTGTACCAAAGTTAGCTCTACCAGATAAAGCAAACCAAATCAAAATCGGTCAAGAAATGAAGGAGAAGAAGCATTTTTTGTGATTTCGAATAAATTTGCATAAATTAGCATATACTGTATAATGAATTTCACGATTCTGTGTAGAAGTTTTAAATCCCCCTCCTAGCCCTATCTTATGAAACAATCAGAATCAAAATCGGTTGAAAAATAACGAAGAAGAAGCATTTTGAAAACTGTGGACGGACGGACGGACGGACGGACGGAAGGACGGACGGAAGGACGGACGGACGGACGACGGACGCCACGGCATGGCATAAGCTCATCGGGCCCTTCGGGCCGGATGAGCTAACAACGATGATTATGATAATGATGACGATGTTTTAGAGGATAATGATGATGATGACGATGATGCAGCTGCTGCTGCTGCTGATGATGATAGTGAAAATGATGATGGTGATATGATGATGATGAAGTTTATGATGATACTCCATTACTACTGTCCATGCGGGAATAACATAAACGTATGAACGGCAAGAAAAGTTGACATACCTGATTACCCCCGCTCTTGGGGTTGATGAAAACAAGAACTGGTTTGACGAGGGGTGATGGAATGGGCTTGATAATAAATGGTCTTTGGATTTTTCCCTCCTCCTTCTTCGATATCGACTTCCGCTTGATCGATGGTTTCTTCTTTTTCCTCTGCGAACTTTTGAATGACCCCTGGAATAGAAATAGCGGGATGGAAAATCAGGAATTGGAAATGTATTGCTGCATATATAATTAAGAAACTATTTATTTGTTACTTATCTATATGCAACATAATTACTATGCAATATATCCACCACTTTACAAATGGGATTACTGTACTTTTAGCATACATGTTGTTTTATATACTGTACCTCATAAGAATGTTCTAGACATGTGATTAGTCAAAATGCGGTCACATGATAAAATATATTTTCTCCCATAGACTCCCAACATCTCTCAGAGAGGTACAGTATTACAATGTAGGTATAGTACCTTTTTTGTCAGGGGTAACAACAGTTTTGGGCCTTGCTGAGAAGGGATAGTAAATTGCTGATATGCATTTGAATTCCATAGGGCACGTTGTTAATAGGCTGTAAAATAAGAAACAGCGAACGTACACAATTTGCCTCCATGACAACCCAGTACGCCATTACAATCGAAGTCGATGGTTATTCTCTTTAATCTACATTTGTATGTGTACTTACTTGTATCCTTTGCTTGGGTAGGCGTATAATCCATGTTGGTGGAATGATGATTGCAGCATGGACCCCTAATGTACAGGGCTCTTCGATTTGTTGCATCATGAAGCATGACACTTTGTTGTGGTACTGTGGTGGTGAAATAGCAAAAATATCACATTAATTTAATGTTTTTTTAATATGATTTCATTCATTCATTTGTTTATTACACAGACAAAAATGAATTAATTGATATAAAAATTGATAACCGAACAGAAACCTGGAAAACTAAAAGCTGTTTCATGCTTCTATTGGTAATACAAATAGAATGAGGTATGTGAGAACCGTTAGAGTTCCAAGTAAGTTTTGAGAATTTTGACGATGTTACTAGATCCCCTTAAGGAAAGGCTGTGAATTTAAAGGATCACTTAGAGATGATACTCACTGCAACTTTGCACCATGAGCAGCTAATGGCGATGAAGCCTCTCTTCTGGAACAACTTTTGTTGGAAACCTTTTTGGCACTGTTTGGTCTGTTCCTTCATACACTCACTACTAACAAAAATTATTAATAAGTTGCCAATTTAAGGATTGACTGAGGATGGTAATCATCGCGACTTTGCACCACAAGCAGCTGATGGCGATGATGTCTTTCTGCTGGAACAACTTTTGCTGAAAACTGTTCCCACATTGCATGCACTTGCATTATTTTCTCTTTATTCGATTGAAGGATGGGTTGCCAATTTAAGGATTGACTGAGGATGGTACTCACCGCGACTTTGCACCATGAGCAGCTGATGGCAATGATGTCTTTCTGCTGGAACAACTTCTGCTGAAAACTCTTCCCGCACTGCTTGCACTTGCCCTCCTGCCGACTCCGGTGGACCCAGTGGTGGCGCACTACTTGGTTCTCGCGGTAATTCCGGATTCCCGCGTCACGGAACGTCGGCTTGCACTTAAAGTTTATCTGGGATGAACAAGAAAAAATACAGTACACTTCTTATGTCGCTAAAAGTTGCATAGTTACATGGGGGTTGCGGAAGTCCCCGGTGGGCGGTGGTGTCACTTCACATTAGCCGTGTATATGCCATATATTTTGTGTACATAGATTTTTGCGAATTGGGACTTTACAACAATTTTGCGCGTGGTCAAATTTGCGTTCGGCTGTCTTGAGAGAGAAGCTAGTGCAGTAATGCATGCAATACACGTACATATTGCTTTTGTTTTTGTGTCAATATTTAGCGTGTTGTTAATTTGGCGATTGACAAGTGATTCGGGAAATTCACGAAAGATTTTTATGAGAAGAAACAACTGTTTCTACCTATGTGGTACTTCATATATTAAAAAATAGACCATATATGCAATATCAAAGCAAGGTATCAATTAAAGGGATAGTTGAGTTCTGGTAAGGAGAGTACAGTTTTGGTGAAACTGAATTTTAGTAACCAAAACCTTCATCATTACATTACAAACTAATAGTTACAACTAGAAAGGAACACAAAATTACAAATGAAGTAGTAAAGATCATGTTATCATTCAAAAAGAGCCGTTAAAACGTAAGAAGGCGCTATCTTAACACTCATCGGTTTCAACCATTTTTAATAAAATATTGTGCATGTGATGCTTTGTTGAAATAGTGATTAGATAGATAAATAACCAACAACTATTTAAATACCTATTTTGTAACTTTTTGAAAAGAGGAAGCATTTTTTTGAATTTTTAACGGCTGTTTCAAAATTCTCTAATAAACCTGGGGCCCCAGGTTTATTACAAATAGTTATATTTATGGATATTTCAGCCGTCTCTGAACCGATTTTGATCGCACAAAGATGATTTTGTTATTTAAATATTATGCTCTTTCAAATTTTACACTCAGTTTTTCATTACCTCACAACAAAAAAAAGTAGTCTAGCGCCCTCTCTACCAAAACTCAACTATCCCTTTAACCCCTTGAATACGGGAACCGGTTTGGTTGTGTACAAAGTCTATGGGGATTTCAGAAACCCAAAGGGAACGGGCAATGTTTTGCGCAAGATGATGGTACCTTAATCATAAAAACTACATCTGGCATTTATCAGTTTTGCATATAAACTTTTCACTTTACTTTTTTGTTTACACCTACCCTCTCTAGTTGCTGCATACAAGCTGTGTGGACGACAATCTTACATGCTGAGCATTTTCTTCTTGGTCCCGTTTTCTACAATTTAAAAAACGAGAAACAAAAGGATACAAAGCAAAAACAACAAATGAAGATCTACAGTAGATGATAACACACTGATACCTTCTGAGTAAACGTAAACATGTATTACCCTGTTACCATGGAAACTTGGTGGGTCCTGTATTACATCTATGGAGATTGCAATATTGTATAGACATAAATAGATAGAGATAGATGAAGATGGATAGATAGATAATATGTAAACAGACAGACAGACAGACAGGCATACATACATACATACATGTACATACAAACAGACAGACAGACAGGCCGACCGACCGACTGATTTAGATGAAAATAGATTGAGAAAGATATAGATAGATAGATAGATAGATAGATAGATAGATAGATAGATAGATAGATAGATAGATAGATAGATAGATAGATAGATAGATAGATAGATAGATAGATAGATAGATAGATACAAACTTACATTTTTATTTTCGGTGAGAATAAAATTCAATATCTATTTTAATCATCTTTGAATATGCACTCGTATGAAGCAGCAAAGATAACCATATCAATTACAAAATGTTACAAAATGTAAACACAAAAATAATATCTTTAGCAATATCATCATCATAGAATTTCCACTGTAAACAAAAAAGGAGAGAACCTTTTAAAAATCTGAAGCATGCATTCCAGTGACTTTATACATGCATGGATAGAAAAGGAAAAGAATGGGGGAGAGGTCGGTGAAGAGGATGGGTGAGGTTAGTACAAACTATAATATACAGTCAAACCTGTGTGAAGTGGCCCCTATTGGAAACAAGACAAGTGGCCATTGTATACAGGTGACCTATATAAACAGGTCCCATTACACAGTACACCTGGGTATAGTTACCACCTATGGGAAACAAGAAAAGTGGCCACTGTAGACAGGTGACCTCTAGCTCTATAGACAGGTTCCATAACATTGTTTTTTTCTGTGCAGGGGATCACTTTAGATGGCCATTATAGGCAGGTTTGATGCTATGACAGATTTGACTGTATTAGGCAACCCGCAAAACTAACTTTCTTATTCCCCCGTTGGGCAGGTAAAATAATGAATTTTCACATTTAATTGCCCAAACAGAGAGATTTACTTGCCCAATATAAAAATGTGGAACAAAATGAGTATTAATCATGCTAGGAAGCTCTATCTGCTTGGCAATTTGTTTTCTTTTTTCTAGATGAAATTTACAAAACAATGAATTACAGTATTATCTTGTAGTTGAGCAGTAATGTTTATTTGCCCAAACAAGCAACCAAACTAGATCATTAATAAAGTTTTACTTGCCCAACATCACACCACACCATAATATAGGGAAAGATGAAAGATATTTAGCACAGTAATGAGATACAGAAAGGTAAAATGTGCTAAAGATTGTGTGAAAGAATAAAGTGCCATTAATTTGAAAGGTAACTTGCTGATTGGTCTACAACCATTTGGTCAACTAAAAAATGACAAATTCAGAGGCTTATGATTATAATTAGGGATAGTGATTAGGGTTAGGGGTGTGGATTAGGGATAGGGTTAGGTTTTGGGTTAGGGATCGTGTTTGGAGTTGGGGTAATTGGAAGTGAAGGGCATCAGGTAGTAGACCATACGAGTTGTAGACCAACTAAGTGTAGACCAAGCGAACATAAACCATTGGAAATGACTGATGTTGAGTTGATGCCATTGCGCAGTGTACATGCATTCAAATAACTTGAGCAGTGTAGATTCAGGATTGGGGTGGAAAAGAAATTCAGAGAAATGTGCACAGGTTTAACCCATTCAAGACCAGTTCAATTGGAGTATAACATGCATTCTCTATCAACCCCAGCCTGTGGATATTCGGGACCAGTCCTGAATGGGTTAAATATCTTGTATAAGAGATTTTTGTTTTTTAATTGGTTCTGCCTTTCATCTATCTTTCATATTTTAAAACACTTTTTTGTTGGTCTATGAAAAATGTAAGCCTTTCATCTATATTTCATATTTTTTTGTTACTTTTTTTTGTCGGTTTATGAAAAATTTATGGAGGAGCAATTGTCCTTCAGGAATAAGATTATAAGGGTTATAGTTATGCTACGTTTACACCATGTTCCCAGCGGCCACGGTGGTCCTGTTTGCCCGAAACGTAGTGCGCCGTGTGATTTTGGCAATTTTTTTCTCTGTATTCAAGTTTTGTTAGGTCTTGCCAAGTTTTCTCACGGTCTATCACGGTATCCGTGACGGGCCGTGTGGGAAAGGGGCTGCTGAGTCCCGGAAGCTCCAAGGCGCACAACGGTTTGGCCTGCAGTCTACCACGGATGTCAGTTTGTTCCCTCCCGGCCCGTCACGTTCTGATGGGGTCCCTCACGTACTGATCAAGGTCTGACACGTTTTTCACGTTCTGTCAAGGCTTTCTACGGTTGAAACGTGAACGCCAGGCAGATTTGGAGCACGTTTGTGCCACGGTATAAAAAGAAGGCCTCCCAAGCAATAGCAATCATTGTATCCTGAGATTTTGACGAGACAACAATGAAGCTCCCCTGCCGTGCCCGGCTTTTATATCCCAGACCGCGCACGCCGTGAGAACTGTGACAAAACGTGTCAAAACGGAACCAAACGCACAGCAACCGTGACAAAACGCGCACTAAACGCGGCAGAACGTGACAAAACTTGAAAGGACCGTGAGATGCCGGGGAATACACATGCTTCCCGTCCCATTACGGACAATGTCCAAGTTTTGTTACGGCCTATTACGTACTGTCATGTTGTGTTGCGTTCACCCCGTTTTACTACGGCCTACTAGGTTTCTCATCCGCACCGTGACTGCCGTGGCAATTTTGTTTACAGTTTAAATATCTGGCCCGGCATCCACGGCAATCACGGCCCATTCCGTCCCCCCGCGTTGTCTCACGTCCATCCCGTTTTGTCCACGGTGGCCTGAAACGTGATTGCCGTGGCCGCCGGGAACATGGTGTAAACGTAGCATTAGGGATAACACTATAGGATTTGGGTAAGGGTCATATAATAATAATAACAATAATAAATTTGATTTATGTAGCGCATACAAAGTGCAATAAATTCTCTATGCGCTTTACATCGTGTTATTATTGTCACATTATCAATCGACTGTAAGTCAGATCATGTGTTCTAAATGTGCAAATCTGATTGGTTGAAACGTACAAATTTTCTGACTTACAATTGATTGTGCAACGGGGCCTATATCTTTGTTTGTTTATGACAAACTAATGGTGGGAAAACTGTCACAGGAACAAATGTAACTATAAACTGTGAGGTAAGAAGGATGTTACTGAGTTAGGGGGGTTTAAAGGGGGGTGTTAAGGGGTAAAAGGGAGGGGGTGTTAAGGGGTTAATGGGGGTGTTAAGGGTTAGTGAGGGGTTAAGGTGGGGGGCACTGGAACTGCATACTCACCCAGTACTGACTTACCAGGCAATCCTGCTCCCCGACGTAACAAAAGTCACCCGATGCATTCGTCTCCCCCCAAACGTGGTCCCCGCTGATCGCGTTTTCCTATCATAAAAGATATGAAATTAAAATAATTATTACATTTGGTAAAAAACAACAACCCCAATCTAATATTTTCTTTATAAGTTTTTTTATAAAAGTCCAACAACACATTCGTCTACACCCTAATGTGGTCCCTACTGACCATGTTTCCCTACATAAAAGATATTTAAAAAATTATAATTATTACAATTAAAAAAACACATGGATTATTTGAAACTTAATTATAAGTTTGATAAGTTTTGCGATTGTTAATAGTATGTTGATGCAAAAAATGTTGTACAATAGAGTCTGTCTCCTCCCACCTAAAATTGCACACAAGATGTAAACAATTTATCAATAATCAATAATAAACTTGAATAAATAGATGAATAAATATCTCAGTAACAATTGACTGTCTATAACTATACAATAAAATTACAGTAACGATAAATAAATAGATGAATAAATATCTCAGTGAACTCACGCTCCAATCGACTGTCATTCTGATCTCCCATGCTCATGCAATAACAATCTATTACCATACAATAAATTAACAATAATGATATATGAATACATTAAAAATTATCTTGGTAAACTCACGCTCCAATCGACCGTCGTTCTGATCTCCTTCTCTGCCATGGAATGGGCAGGGAGGTGGTGTGTGGGGAAGCCATGGATTTGGTTGGCGTATGCGTTGGACTTTGATATTGCTTTCCTGCAGAAGGGAGGGAAATAACAAAGAAAACACAAAAGGGGGTAAGTTTTGTGATTTACGCAACTCCCTAGAATTATTTTCCATGTCAAACATTTCTCTTTCAAGTCCAGTGTGTACCGTTGGTGTAGATCTTTACATAATACCTAAAGTCCAGGGAAGGGAGGGGGGTGAATGAATACCCCCCCCCCCCCCCCACACACCGAACAATGAGTATCACTTTAATACACATCTATGTCAGTGGTGTGTACAGTCATTTTAACTGGAAAATCCTGCAAAAGAAAGGGAGATTACAAAGCAAATAATTACAAAAGAATGTACAAAAAATGGTTTGGTGTTTTAAACATTAATAATTACATGTAGGATGTAAAAATAAAATCTTTGTTTTGCTCTGATGAAAATTGTTTTGTTTTCAATTTTAAAATGCTACCCTGTAAACAAGAAAATGGAAGTTTCAATTAGGTAGACCAAGGGACAGAACTATATACACGTATAGCTGCAAGCAAGCAGTGCATACTTGAAACTGTTTGGCCGGTTCGGTATGTTGCGGAGCGCTGTGTCCATCTCAGAGTCGGAGTCCGCATCCCGGTGACGCATAATACTCGCAAACTGTCCGATCCCTGAGCTTTGGAGCGCGGCGGCGCCCAGGGACTGTGACCGAGGCTTCAGGCGGTACTTGTTGAACATGCCCATGCTGTGGCGCTGCTGGGACTTCAGCCCAGCCCCAGGAATGTCAAGGATATCCGATGAGTATGTGTCGGCATCAGAAGTGCCACTGGATGATTGCATCTTGAAGATGCTGTGGCGGTGGGCCTTGGTGCCACCCAGAGCTTCCATTTTCATCGCCTTCGGAGAGCCACGCGGAGCGATGCAATCAAATGTCTGCATCGTGTCTGATGTTGAAGATTGTTCTTACAATCTTTACATGGAAGAGTGAGTGATGCAAATAAATGTTTCCATTTTGCCTGAGCTCATAATACTATTGTGGTTAGTTGCGAAAAGGTTTGCCTCTGTTCTATTAATTGCAATCGTCCGAGTACTGAGTAGTTCTTTGGCCATTTGCGTTTATGAGTTCAGTTCTTTGAGCAGCATATTGGCTCAACTATTGCACATGATACTCCACAAGTGTCGTTAAGAAATCTTTACAAATTTCATGTACCAATGGCTAATCATGTTCCTGAATTTCATTCCAAAATGACGCAAAACAATGGAAGACAAGTCTCCTTATGAATGACTCTCACATTCAAATCAATCAACATCGCAGTTCAAACATGGTCAACTTGAATCTCATCATAGATGGTAGGCATTTCGTATCATGTTCTCATTGTTAGTAAATGATTTTTAAAAATAGGTCATCCAATCCTCCGCAGCTCCAGAAAGATTTCACCACACTATTATGTTAAAAAAGATAGAAATATTTAGAATCAAGCTCTATAAGCCGGAAACTATACTCCCTTAACCCGCCGAGTGCCATAGTCGACTCAAACCACAATACTGGTAGAATCGGGTAAAATGATCGTCCATTAATGCTCATGATGAGATATAATGTACGTGGACTGAATCATACAGGCACGGATAGACTTTCTACCCAGCTAAAACTTCCTTTACGTATATTCATTTGTAGTTAAATTGGGGATAAAGCTAATGATGCAAATTTATCAATAGAACTGGGTCAAGTGGACTCTTGCAACTGACTTTGGCACTCCGAGGGTTAACAGATTTGGGGTGGTTCCCAAAGCCCTCTGCACACAGAGCCGACTCGACCCAATCCAACCGGTTTTCAGTCAGGCTAGAGTCGGTTTCGCTCAGTCGTAGCCGATTAAACATGTTGAATCGGCCTTGAATGATCTTCGACTGGCTCTCGACCGGCAAAACAGGAGTCCTGAGTCAACGTATACTGAGCTGAACTGACTGTAAACCAGTCGGATCGGGTCAGGTCGGCTCTGTGTGCGGAGGGCTCAAGTGTCCCACGGAAGGTCTAAAATTCTGCTCAATTTATGCATCCCAGAATTGTGCCAGTCAAAGCAAATCAGGCAGGAAAAGATCTTTAAAATTTCTCAATTTCTGCATCCACGAATTGTGCCAGTCGCCGCAAATCAGGCAGGAAAATATCTAAAATTCTGCTCAATTTATGCATCCCAGAATTGTGCCGGTCACAGCAACTCAGGCAGAAAATACAAAGTAATCAACACAAGCTGCTCGGTAAAACTATACTTCAAGCCACATTGTGCTGTACATGTGAGAAAGATGAACTGATCTATGGTAGATATGACAATCTCCTCCAGAGACTTTGTTATCAATGTTGATCCCAAAATATCTATTTATAACAACATCCATCTCCTTATCAAACTTTCAGACTCAAACTTTCAAAGTGAGAGAAAAGAATCAAACAATCTTGAGAAATACAATATCATCAAAGTCCAAAGATCGATCTTCTATCAAAACTTCCTGATTCACACTTTAAAAGTGACAGAGCAACAATCAAACAATCCTGATAAATAAGTCAAGATATATGGTATCATCCATTCTCAAAACTCAAAGGACGAATCTTCTATCAACATTTTCTGACTCAAAGTGAGAGAAAAAATCAAATAATAAAATCCAAAAACAAATTTCATCTCCTAATAAAAAATTTTGACTCAAACTTACAAAGTGAAAGAAAAAAATGAACAAACTCTATACAATAACATCCATTCCCCATAGTCCAAAGAAAGATCTTCTATTAAAACTTCCCAATTCACACTTTCAAAGTGAGAAAATAAAATCAAAGAATCCTGATAAATAAGTCAAGACAACTCTAACAAATCCCTAACAACATTTTCTGACTCAAACTTTAAAGTGAGAGAACAAAATCGTTCAATCTCGAAATTATTGATCTCGACCAAAATCTCCATCTCCTAATAAAACTTTGAGACTCAAACTTTCAAATTTCTATAAATAAGATATCATCTACTCCCCAAAACTCCAAGGACGAATCTTCTATCAAGATTTTCTGCGTAAAACTGTAAAAGTTAGAGGTCAAAAGCAAGCAATTTCAAAATCATTGATCCCTGAAAATCAAAAGATTTCTATCTCCTACTAAAACTTTCAAAGTAAAGAGGAAAAAAAAGAACAATCTTGACAAATAAGGATTTCTCAAAGTCCAAAGATGAGCCTTCAATCAATATTTTCTAACTCAAAGTTTCAAACTGACAGAACAAAATCACACAATCACAAGAAAATGAAATGGTGATTTAAGTAAATGTTTGCCTTACAAAAGTGCCAGTGAGGCCGGGGCCAAAAATTACAGCATAACAGACATTCACAATCTAATTACTTTGGACTAATAAAAGCATCTTGTTTAATACAAGAAATTCTAAGAAGAAACTTAACTTGTGTAATAAATCGTGTCAGAAAAATATTACCGTAAACCAGAGGAAAATCAGAAACGTTACATTTTAGTGAGGGTACTCCTTTGAAGCACAGTCGATTAACACAAACACACAAGTGTAACACACAGCATAACAGAGCTCTAGATATAAGACACAGCCTTCAAAAATTAAATTTTCCATAAATAGAACTTCCAAGAAAGTATCAATACACATGATTTCCCTGGGGAAAATCTGTGCATCTCACATAAACAAAATAAATTGTATCTGCATAGTCAAATCACATTCAGAATTATCACTGAGCAGCTTCATTTGATGTGCATTGCACATGTCACATATGTCAGTGAAATGCTCAGAAACACCTACCATAATATTTGAACCTGGGGGAAAAGATCTACAGTCAAACCTGTCTTAGTGGCCACCTGTCTATAGCAGCCAACCTGCCTATATCAAAAGTGGTCCCATGCTGAGAAAAACAGTGTCGTGAAACTCATAGATAGATAGCGTTCATTGCCCTACATTGGTCACTAATTTGCTTGTTTCCCTTGGGTGGTCACTATACACATCATGATGCTTCCATGGTGATTTTATGTTTGAACATCAATGTTCAGCTTTATGAAAAAAATCACTTCATGTTCAGTACGGCTTAGTCATCAAATGCGCACACTCGCACACTACAACATGTATATATGCAGAGATCCTCGATGACAGGCGCACACGGGCACTACCATGCACACATATATATGTTTTCCACTCCCTTGGGAGCATTCTAAACAGGCTACCTGGAGTACTACAGACATGTGCAGTGTTGCAATGGCAAACATGCACGCATATGTTTGGAGACAACCACGGAAGATGCGTACGTCCTAGACAATAGTCTTCTTCTGCAGACCCCTGAACATTACTTTAAATAGTATACTGTATAATGGTGATGAGTTTTCAAACTATGTAATTTGAATGAATCCCCATACAAAAAAAAATATACATACTACCATGTATGATCACCCATTCATCACTATGGCATGTTGATAAAAGTGTCCTATTTACAAGATATACGAGCGAGGTCAAGAACCGAAACCTTCATGTATATAAACCATTGCAATGAAAAGTGAAGGCACGATTAACCATTGATATATAATTTCTACTCCAATACAAAACCACCAATAATGAAATAGTCATCAACTCTTGTGTCGTAGATTGAGTTGTAATGTGGACATCTATCACGTTAATTGATACAAATATGCCAGGTTGAGAATCAAAACCAAAATCTGCTTGAAAAATGACCCACATGCGTGTATTAACCCATTCAGGACTGGTCCCGTCAATACTTGGTCTTGTGTCTATGGAGAATATACTGTTCATGTTATAGCAAAATTAATCAGTCCCAGGAACGGGTTAACCTGTTCCGTACTAGATTCTGCAATCCTGTATAGTTTAAAAATACATGTTTCACCGGGTTCCCTTAATAGCCAATGGGATATCTATAAACCAATACACGTATCATAAAACTCCAATACAAAACCACTATTAAAGAATAACATCAGTTGAGAAAGAGAAGGGCGGTTTAAAGGGATGTAGTAACATTGTCCAAATCCTCAAAATCCAATTGGAATTCTAGCGGTTCCCTCATACCTTATTGTATGGTATTCATATTAACAATATCGTAAAGCATGGACAGGTTTTGGTTTTTGGAATTTCCCTTTCGTTAAAAAGATATTTACGACTGAAGTGTTCAGATGTTAACTATCCACTGGATAGTTGTAACCGTGTACAAAGTCAGTGCAATGAGTGAATATCACTTTGCAT
This sequence comes from Echinarachnius parma, assembly GCA_037951105.1. Taxonomy (NCBI): domain Eukaryota; kingdom Metazoa; phylum Echinodermata; class Echinoidea; order Clypeasteroida; family Echinarachniidae; genus Echinarachnius; species Echinarachnius parma. The sequence continues at coordinate 60,993 of JBAMJV010004527.1, forward strand.
TTCCGCCCATTACTCAGTCATAACATGATCCATTTAACATCAAACTTTCACACATTACTCAGTGGACATATCAGATCACAACAATACACATTGTATCAACCATTCATCACTTTTTGCACACGTCAACAAAGTTACTACATCCCTTTAAACTGCATAATAACAAGGTTATTCACTAATTTTTCAAACATTATAATGAAGTGGACTAAATAATCTTGTGTACAGTACAGTGGTTTGGAAACAGAAACTACAACATTCATAATGGCAAACTGAGGAGCCGGTAACAAATTACGCTACAGCACTCGCATACAAAATGGCCATCACTCATAATTTGTTTACATGTTGTAGGATCGACTACATTTTGATACAATGCAATCGAAAATGCTGAATGTAACTTAACTATAATGTGTACGTATGTAGAATAGATGTTTATGTGCTGTGAACAATGATTACCCATCATTTATTTATCATTTATTTATATGATGTAGGATGGACTATTATAATACAGTATACGTGTACACATTTTAATACATGAATGTACATGTAGTTATGATGAACGCAGCCCTACTATTACATGTATTTATATGCATAGTACATTCATGTGCAACATACATATGTTGTGAAAATGTATTCTAGGCGTAGATCTGTTTTGCTTACAATAAATGTGATGATGAGTCGATGACTATTGCAAATTTTATGAGTCTATTTCTTAAATAGCAATCATAATATGTGTACAAAAGCGTATGTTGTTCATTTAATGATTTGATGACAATAATATTTAATAATTGTGCCAAATTTCATTCATGTACAACTACAATGTAGGTGCATATACTGTAGCACACAGTACCCATACAGTGAATGTATTTGCATTGAAGGTGTACAATGTATACAAAAGCAATAGTAGCCACAAAATTTCTTTGGGCATTTTATTAAGCAAATTTATACGGAATACAAACAGTTGACCTCGATCATTATACGTATTGAAACCAAAAATGTATTGTTTGTTTGTACATCAAAGCCACATACATTTAATAGATGTAGGCAAAAGTGATCTGGGCATTTTAAGTAAATACGGAATATAAACAGTTTACCTCAACATAGTTAATACCCCATTGTTCAGGTATATTGAAAACAAATAATATACGGTATTAATTGTTTGTTTACATAAAAGCCACATAATACAGGTACAGGTAGGCATCTACACAATACATTATGCACACTGTACGCATATTCAGCTCAGTGTATTAGATGCCTTCACCAGCAATACCAGCCTACCTACCAGAATACGTACAGCTTCTTTTGGACTCCAAAAATAAACATGTCAATCTAAAATGAAATAAATTACTATATAAATCTAAAATAAAGTCCATTTTACCTCAACAGAGCCCTTTCTCTCTCATATTCAGAATCGGGATCCATGTACATATTATGTTATAATCCACCAAGGTACACATCCATGAGCATCATCAACACATTTTATCTGTCACATTTTTCCACCGCCGCACCGCCATATCAAATTTCCAATCCAATTCTGCCGTCAGATGCTCCCGATATTGTCGAGAAAAAAAGTTAGAGCAAATGTATCAAATTTTATGGTGGTGGTGATGATAATAATAATGGCGGTAATACTAATGATAGTGGTTAATAATAATAATAATAAAATGCAGCGAAAGCTGATGGCAGTATAATGATATGCACGACCAACAAGTGCGTGATATATATGGTCACAGATATGTACGTGTATGTGTACACACACAAACACACACACGAAGTGCCAGACTCGATGCAATAGATGCCTATGCGCACTCCATAGTTGGGGACTGCACTGCACTGCACTAGTTTCAGTGCCTCCACTGTGTATTATACACATTGTGTACATAGACACATGCACACACTGTACGTAAACATAGGTCTATGTATGATGCTGGTACAGAGATGCATCATATTCATAAATGTACACAGCCCGTGAACATACAATATTGGCCAGACACGGTGTGTATGTATGTGTGTGTGTGTGTGTGTATGTGTATGTGTGTAAAAAAAAGTGTGGGTATGTAGTGTGTTTGATAGAAAAGGCAACAAAATGCATACATGTGTGTGTGTGTGTTTGTATGTGAAACATTATGTATGTGTACCTGCATGTATGTTTGTTTGTTTTTTGTCTGTGTGTCCATATGTGTGCTGATATCTTTTCATAAGACATGTGTCTGTCTGTATATTTATGTGTGTAAATAAGAGAGAGAGAGAGAGAGTGACAGACAGCAAGAAATAAAGAGACAAATGCAGAGAGTGAGAAAGAAAAATACAAAGAGAACGACATACATAAGTAGAAAGAGGGATAAAGAAGTAGAGAGAGGAGAAAGAAGAAAGAAGCTGAGAGTACAAAGAGACATAAATATAGATATAGTGAGAAAGAAGAATACAAAGAGAAAGACATACAGAAGTATTAAGAGAAAGAAAGATGTAGAGAAAGGGGAAAGGAGAGAGGTGACGAAGAGTGCATAGAGACTGTTTATATATTGAAGATGTATTTTGCACCAGTTTAAACAGTATCCACAAAAAGCTGCATCCAAGATGCCATCTCTGCTGTGCATGTAGACTCTGTGTGTGTACTATTATACTGCATGTGTGATAAGCATCCCTATTTGAGTGTGTGAGTGTGTTGTGTGCATGTGTGTGTCTGTCTGTTATGTGTCTGTTATGTGTGTCTGTGTGTGTGTTTGTCTAGATGCATAGATATGTAACATGTGTCTGTGTGTGCGTACGTGTGTGAGTGTACACACAAGTGTACATGCATGTGTGTCTGAATGTCTGTGTGTTTCCCTGGAAGAAGAGGGTGTCTGATTGTGTGAGTGTGTTTGTGTATGTGTGTTTCTTTCAGAGAGAGTGGGTGTCTGTATGTGTGTATATGAATGTGTAAGTGCGTTTGTGTCTGGATCTGTGTGCTACCAAGAGATGGGGGTGTGTAGTGGGCATGTGCTAGCAATAGGGAAAGGATGCATCTACAAAATATCTTCCCACTTTTCATAATGCCACCGCTATTAATACACAAGCGCCACAATTTGCAAGTATAAATCTCCCTCTCTCACTCATTCTCTCATGGTTTGTTTGTTGATCAATTCTCTAATACAATGATCTATGACCTTCTCTCTTTCTCTCTCTCCATTATCTCTCCTCTCCTCTCCTCATGTATATATAACTAGGTTACACGTATCTAATATATGTTTTCTTTCTCTCTATCTCCATCTCTCTTTTAGTATATCATATATCTATTTAAACCCGTGCCTACAGGAAACTGGTAGTCTAAATATAAAGTCTAAGTTCAAAATCTCAAAGAGAACAGGTTAATAGCAATATTTATTTATTTATTTCTTTCCCTCAAAGAGTGAACGTATATCATACCAATATAACCCAATCCCTCTCTCTCTCTCTCTCTCTCTCCCCCTCTCTACCTCACTCTCTTTTCTAGTAATACTTCATCTCAAAGTGACATATAAGATCAGTAAGAAATATTGTCTCCTTTTCTCTCTCTGCCCCCTCCCCCTATCGCCTTTTCTCTCCTCTATAATGACTTGGTGATGAGAGGAAAATAATCATATCCCATTTCGGAAGTCACACTTTTCAAGGTTACAATCTTTATTTAATATCCTTTTTTTTCCTTCAAAGTATATCTACTTGCCCTTTTCATTGTACCACTTGATAAAAAAAAACGTTAAAGGGGACCACCGGGCAAATAACAACACATTACTATATGTTTTGGTACTGTTTTGTGATATCAAATAGATACCCAACATTTTACAAAGGGTTGTGTAATTCATAAACAAAGCAATTCATTTCCACCACTTACGGAACCACTACTATTTCCTGGTTCCTGGTTTGCGAGTGCGCCAATGCTATTCACGCGTACGTTTGTAGGCAATATAATCCCGGGCGATTCGCTTGCTGCACACGCAGTAGTCTACTCAATTTAGACCGCATGAACGCATGCTTTACTGAGAACGGTGATGCGTTTTCCAATTATAAATTTTTTTCTGAAAACCTATTTTTGTGAACTTGTTGATGGAATGGAATACTAAAGATGTTACCTTTCTATAATGAGAATATTATATTTGGGTGGTGGTACCCTTTAAAAGTTAAAACTAGGAGAAAATGCACATTTATGAAATCAACAGGAAACGAAGCAAATTATTTAACCCGTTTACTATGCAATTAAATATAGACTACATAAAAACCTTGTGACGATATACAAAATGCTTTTACCGACCCGACTAGATATAATATACCCTAATTGAGCGCATACAAAAGAACTGATCAATAGCTGTTTGACCATGGCATTGTATTCGCTTCTATTCAACCTAGTTCCTATTCAAAGTTTGCTGGTCAAAGCCTGGTCACATATCACCAGATAATGTAAACGGACTCCCGATGGAGAGCAACATTTTCCATTTGTTCGTCTCTGTTTGTATGCGTTACTTGTCAGGCGATGTACGTTGTTCTATCCGGTGGAATGAAATACATGAAGCAATGGAGACGAGTTCAACACCGGATAATTTGATTTCGAAAATGGTCTATCCCCGTTGGGCGTCTGTTAACGATATCTGGACATATGTGACCAGGCCTTCAAGTACCAAGCACAACCATTCAGCGATGGATAGGTTCTGCGAAAGTGAAAAATCTGCCTTGTGGACGGGGATATATATATTACAAAATGAAAATTTAAAATTAAGTGAAGTTTGTCCCTTTATTATTTAGGTACTACATTTCCTGGAATAAACAACTGAATTCAATGCTTATCATTTATTTGTTTCATGATGTAAAATTCAAAGAAGTGTTGATAATAATACTATACAGATAGGTAAATGTCCATGAAGAGTCTAAATATATATCAAATAACCCTGAAACTCATTAAGCTTTTTATACTTTTAACCCATTCAGGACTGGTCCTGAAAATACTTGGGCTTGGGTCTATGGAGAATACAATGTTGTAGCAAAATCCATCAGTCCTGAACGGGTTAAGTGAACTAAACACGGCTTTACAGAGTGACAAAAAGGTGTCACCTTTAACGACTATTGATTTCTATTAATTGGTTCTACTAGATTAAATTTGGTATAATTGAATCTGATTTTAACAGCTGTCACTGTAAACAGGTGTTACTCATAAAAGTCTGTGCTTATTTGCATATTATTGAATAATAGACACAGAGTATCGAATACTGCAAAATGCGATGTTTAAAATAAGGTGCTATTTTAAGTCAGATATATGATAATAGGGCCTTACATATATGTACCATGATTATTCTTGTAATCATTCTTGCATAACTGCGTGATTGATAATAATACAAATAATAATACAAATAGTTAAAGGGTACCACCACCCAAAAATAATATTCTTATTAAAGAAAGGTAACATCTTTAGTATTCCATTCCATCAACAAGTTCACAAAAATATGTTTCCAAAGAAAAAATATATAATTGGAAACGCATCACCATTCTAAAGCATGCGTTCATGCGGTCTGAATTACGCAGCCTGCTATGTCATGTATGTGTGCGGTGTATTGCAACCAACGTGTGCAGAGCGAACGAATCGCCCGGGAATCTATTGTTTACAAACGTGCGCGTGAATAGCATTGGCGCACTCGCAAATGGTTGGCCCGTATGGAACCAGGAAATAGCAGTGGTTCCGTAAGTGGTGGAAATTAATTGCTTTGTTTATGAATTACACAACCCTTTGCAAAATGTTGGGTATCTATTTGATATCACAAAACGGTACCAAAACATATAATAATGTGTTGTTCTTTGCCTGGTGGTCCCCTTTAAATAACTAGATGAGATAACATTTTAAAGGTGAGTTGTGTAAAATCACAAGCTCTATGAATGCTTTTGTCAAGTTGTCATTGCGGTCCTTACACACTTTTACGCTCATCAAAATCACAATCAAATCACATAGTGACAACCAGAAAAGAAACGAGAACAATGGCCAATGTACACAGATGACCTTTATAGACAGTTTCCATAACATTGTTATTTCTCTACAAGGGATCACAGATGTACACAGATGACCTTTATAGACAGTTTCCATAACATTGTTATTTCTCTTCAAGGGATCACATTTGTTAGGTGGCCACTATATTATATGAATGCTAGCTGCTATAGATAGGCAACCTCTATGAGACAGATGACCTCTATAGACAGGTTCCATAACATTTTTTTTCTGTGCAAGGGATCACAATTGGTAGGTGGCCAATAAAGGCAGGAAAGCTGCTATAGATAGGTGACCCCTACATGACAGGTGACCTCTACAAGACAGGTGACCTCTTTATGACAGGTGACCTCTAGAAGACAGGTGACCTCTATAGACAGGTTCCATGACATTGTTTTCATTTGCAGGGGATCACATCTGGTGGCCAATGCAATATAGGTAAGTTTGATGCTTTAGCCAGGTGGCCACTAAAAGACAGGTTGGACTGTATAATATGCAAACTGTGGTAATTTCACATCTCCACAAGATATAGACATGTGTGTCGCTCCATCATTCTTCAAACTTCAAACACTCTGAACTCTCTTTTGATAATTCATCTCACAATTTCTTCTGTTTTTGTTATGACCGGTCAGCAGGTGGCCTTTGCCAGGGTACACATGACCACTGGTGCAGGTCTATTAGTAAAATATATTCTTGTTGTTGTTCTACTTCTTTCTATTAAACTGCCCCCTTCAATCCGAAGATTATCGCAGAATTTGGGATGTGATGTTGTGATGCCCTTTTGAGAAGTACACTAGTTACTTTTCCGTGTGAGAGATGCGACTGACTCATACACGGCACCTCCATTTATCGTCCTATCCGAGGGATTGAAAAAGGCTTCAAGGACGAACAACCAGCACGAGGGCTCTCTAACTCAGTTGGTAGAGCACCGGTCTAGCAATCCTGAGGTCTCAGGCTCAAATCCCGTGGGATTGGTGGGAACCCTAGATACTTTCTTTGCTCATTTTCATTCATACTATATTTCTGGTCAGATTCCTTTTGTTTGAAATAAACCATGGTATATATTACAGTAAATATACAATATATACAACAATATTCAATATTGCTATCACAGTAAATATTATGTATATTATTTAAACTTTTTCTTTTATTAAAATGCAACCAATCATTAAAATTGGGAACATTCCAATCCCTTATTTTATTTTACTCTACGACTATTTACCTCGCCATTTCTCCCGTTTTCGCAATGCCCGGACGTCGCGTCGCCTTCGAAAGGGCGCAGGTTGCGCAATCGGGGTCGCACAGGTCGGAGTGCATTGCGGAGAGTTGCGCGATCGCAGTACGGGACGACCTGTGCGAGGGGTCCAGGAAATCCTCAAAGTAGTCATCTGTTGCCATGGTGATTGACTTGTAATGGCTTCCTCGACGATGATAGTAAATTTCCCAAATAACTATGTTTAGTATTGAAGTACTTTCCTCCGGGTTTAAAATGTGTCTACTGTTTCATCACAGTGTCATTCAAATGAGAATAACAGTAATATATGCAGCACAATGCTTATATTCTTTGGTGAAAGAAAATGTTCAAAAGTGTTTGTTTTTTCTACTCAAAAGGCCATGACAATTTTCTTAGCCCTACAATAAAAGTATGTTACAAATGTTGATGTTTCTTTGTTAATTGGTATCTGATATTTTAAAAACTGTATGTTGCACTTTCAAACGTATCTTTCATTCAAATTTGGGCCGTTATTGTATTTAATCCTTGTGAATCTTAATCACAAGATATATACTTGCAATAGCGTTTTTTAGAATGTTTTGACTGAAAATGTTGTCCCTGCGTAAAATGTTCACATTTTCAGTGTTTAAACTGCTTTATGAAACGTTATATTAAAACAGTTTCTTAGACATTTTATTTCATTCAGCAATGTAGTCGATGGAACTAATAAACCATCTCCAGTAGTGCTATAAATGTGTGTTTGCGTTTCTAATAATGGCTTTGCAGTAGACGAGTTGAGAAATTCAGAGTAATTGCAATTTCTATTTCTAGCTCCAGTTTATCTTAGTCCTTCTTAAGAAATTAGCACACAGTCTTCAAAACATTAAATGTAGTTGATGAACAGTCTTTGCTTTTGCTAATGCCTATTTGTGTTTTTTTGATAATTGCTTTGCAGTTCATGAGTTCATTGGTTCAAAGAGTCATCGTCCAAGCTTAATTTCTTGCACCGTGTATAATTTGCAGCAGTCCTAAATGTACATGTATTACAATAGAAAGCAAGGAATCGTCTTCTGACTGTTCGTGAACTTGACCAAATGGGCTTTAGGAACGCAGACATCTATTTGCGTATCCAATTTAAACTGTTTCGCAGTTAACGGGTCATCATTAAGTTCATGGTACATTTACTGCTTTAATATCTTGCGCCACGCTTGATCTGTAGTAGTCCTTAAGTAGAAATTGTCAAACAGTCTTCTAAACGTTTAAGTTCATGGTACATTTACTGCTTTATTTAATATCTTGCTCCACGCTTGATCTGTTGAAGTCCTTCAGACAGGAATTAACACAAAGTCTTCTCAACATTTAATAAACTCGATGTCTTCATTTGCGCGGATTTCTATTTACGTTTCCAATATACCACTTCATAGTTAAGGGTCATTGCATCATGTAGTAATCTGAATGTAATTTCTTGCTTTACGCTTGGTCTGTTGAAGTCCTTCAGACAGGAATTAACACAAAGTCTTCTCAACATTTAATAAACTCAATGAACTGTCCTCATTTGCGCAGATTTCTATTTACGTTTCCAATATACCACTTCACAGTTAAGGGTCATTGCGTCATGGAGTAATCTAAATGCAATTTCTTGCTTCATTCGTTGTGTCCTTCGGTAGAAATTAACACAGTTTTCAAACATTCAATGAACTTGATGAACTATCATCATTGGCGCAGATTTCTATTTGCGCTTCCAATATACCACTTAGCATGTAAGGGTCATTGCGTTTAGGAGTACCGGTAATCCAAATGTAATTTCTTGCTTTACGCTTGATTTGTTGTAGTCCTTCTGACAGTAGAAATTAACACGCAGTCTTCAAACATCCAGCAAAGTTGACGGACCATATTCGGTTGTGTGGATTTCTATTTGCGCTTCCAATAACCGCTTTGCAGTTACTTGTTAATAGGTTCATGGAGAGTTCTCGCCTAACTTTTTGCTGCCCTTGCGTCAAATCACAAAAAATGTGGGTCTTTTTAAACTCATCCAGCACTAGTCCTGAAAAATAAGCGGGATGAGTTTTTCCGGGAAATGCCTGTGTTTTACCGAAAAATTAAATAGTCTTCTATGAATCAAGGAGATGTCCTTTCGGGAAAACTGCCCTAAATTTTAAGAGATGTTTTACAAATCCATATGTGCTTTCGGGAAAGCCTCCCATATAGAAGATGCTTTACAAATCCATAAAGTCTGCCATGTGTAGATTCGATGGCATCAGGATTCCACTGTTTCGGCTGAATTCTGTCTTCCGTTGAATACAGTACATCCAAGATGGAAGATGATCAGCGGTTTCTTTTCTCCTCTCATCACCCTGTGTCCACTGCCACCTTCAAATCAATGGAAAAATTTGTTTCCCTCCAGTGTATTTATATTATTCCTCTTTACTGTTTCTGAATGGACAGAAATGATGTCTTCAGTGGTCTGCAATACATTCACGCTTTGCAACTCACGGTTTATCTCACCCGGCTTCTTCCTCCCTATTCTTTATGACTGCAGAAATCCTCTCGTGAATTCCACCGTATTACGAAGACAAACATCTATTTAACGCATCCTAGTTTGTTTACCGATCGGGCAAAAAATGAGATAAAAATCCCCTTATTTTTGTTTAATATGCAATCTCCCCTCCTACGATGGATGATGGAACAAAATTTCCTTCCAAGATGGGGATTCAGTCGATCGCAAACCATCGACAAACTCCTAATTTTTCCTCACACGTCGTTTTCGTTGGGAGATGCGCCGAGTTGAGATGGACGGACAAGGAGGAGGAGAAAGAAAGAGAGAGAGGGGGAGAGTGGTGGAGAGAGAGAAGGAGAAAGTATGTGTTTGAGTGTGTTTGAGTGTGTATGTGTGAGAAGAATTGAGATAGATAAAGGGAGAGTGTGTATTTTTGCCTGGTATGTGCGAGAGGGAGAGGGAGAGGGAGATTCGGCAGAATAACAGAAAAGATACATAAGACAAAAAAAGGGTTGCTTGCATTCATTCAACGCACAGACACTGTGTGCTTATTCCATGTGCAATGGCCACTGATGCAGGGATCGATCAAGAGAGAGAGAGAGAGAGATGGAGAGTGACAGAAAGAGGGAGGAAGATGGGGAATAAGATGGAGAGAGGAGGACAGAGAGGGATGAGGAGATAAGACAAGACCGGACAAAAACAAAAAAAGAGAAGAGACTGCTTTTAAATAAAGCGCAGACACTAGATGTGCTCGACTACTAATGCACAGGGATGACGTGCGTGGACTGCGCTATATCCTAAATTATGTCACCCCTCCACTTCTCTCCGGTCGGGTCGAATAATGCAAATTGCTGTAGTGAGCGTGCATCGCTAAATACCTTGTCTTCCTCCTTTTCCTCGTTTTTTTTTTTTTTGCTGCATTCTTGCGTCTTTTTGCAATCACGTTTGATTCCTCTTCTTCCGCTTTTTTTCTTGTCATATTTTTCATCTATATGCATCCACGCTATTATGGTAAGTTCCTTTTCTTGCGTTTTTTTCTTCTTCTTTTCAATTTTGCAACCGTGCTTTTATGCTAAATTCATCATCTCCCTCTCCCATTTTTTTTTTTTTTTTGCATTCTTGCATCTTTTGCAACGTTTGATTCCTCTTCTTCCGTTGTTTTTTTTCTTGTCATTTTTCCATCTATGCATCCATGCTATTATGCTAAATTGCTCAATTTCCTCAACATTTTTCTCTTTTTTTTTCTTCTTGCGTCTTTTGCAACCATGTTTGACTCCTCTTTTTCTTTCTTTTTTCCCTCGTAATTTGTGCGTAGAACTGATCCATACTATTATGATAAATTCCTCTTTTTTTTACATTTTTGTTCTCTTCATTTTTGCATCCATGTTATTATGCTACATTCCTCAACTTCCTCTTTTTTCATTTTTTTGTTTGCATTCTTGCCTTTTATTGCATACATAGCTTAATTCCTCTACTGTTTTTTTTTTGTCTTTTTGCATCTTGTATGCAATCATTCGATTATGCCAAATATCTCATGTTCATCTTTTCCCTTAATCTATTAAATTTTGCATTTTTACAACTCACGGCTAAAATCGTATTTTTCTTCTTCTCATTTTCCCTGTCTATATTTTTTGTTCTAAATGCTTTATCGTGCATTCCTGGGGGAAATTTATCCTCTTCTTCTTTGAATGTTTCTGTATTCTTGCTGGGTGTAACATTCTTTAAGCATTCAAGTCAACATGAGCATATACAAGGTGAAACCGCCTGTATAACTAAGAAACTTACCTTATACTTATTGTATAGCTCCTACCCTATAGTTGAGCACTGTACGAATACTTGCAGTTTACCATTATACTTTCTATATCTGTATGTACTTATTTTCTGAATTGATAATACTACTAATAATAGGTTTGATTTAGCACCTAGTATGATACAATATCATCTCTAAGCACTTTACACTATTATTACTCGATCTGGTCATAGGATATAATGCCAGCCCGCACACACACATTGTGTGCACCATCTCCACTGGGGAGCATTGATGCACTGTTCGTCTCCCTTCTTTCTGATCCTCCTCTTTTTAGCTAAATTTGTCTTTTTGCCTTTTTCACATTGTTTTTTCTTCTGAATGTATCTTTCTTACTCTCTTCTTATTCCTCCTTTTCTGTAGTTTTTTTGCATAATTTGAATAAATAGTCACAACATGACAATGAATGAAGGATGTTACATTCAAAACATCTTTACAATGTTACATATTATATACACTCAGTTAAACCTGTCTTTCTGGCCACCTGTCTATAGAAGTCAACATGTTTATATAGTGGCTACTAAACATGATCCCCTGCAGAGGAAAACAATTTCATGGAATCTGTCAGAAGAGGTCACCTGTCTACAGTGGCCAATGTTCTGGTTTCCCTTGGGTGGTCACTATACACAGTTTAAGACTGCACTCCATTGATTGTACACATCCTTATTTTCAGTTATAGATAATTTGTTTCATCATTTTAATATACCTCTATACATTCACATTAAAAAATACATACATGAAATTTATGCATTTCAGACTTCAGATATAAAGCAAATGTACAAATAAACATCAACAATATAATACTACAAATAATAGTGTTGAGGTTTACGTAGAACCTAATATAATTGATAATACATTTTTACAATGGCATTACTACCCTGATCATCAGATACATGTATACTCGCAATCAATCCACCCATGATGTGCACTCTCTACTCCCTTGAAGCAAGTTATTCTGGCTGCCATATAAGTCACACACAAGAGCACACAATTGTTTTATACCACCCTGGGCCCAAAAAAAAACGGAACAGGGCACTTCCCAAAATATAGTACCAACATATTTATGTCCATCGGTTAGGGTGTCTTTTCCAATGAACAACGATACCAAGAACAGTAATTTTGGTCGTGTAGTTTTTGTTTTAGGACGCTGTGAGTGAGACCATGTCAGGTGCATATTTTTGTGAATTTTTACCTAGTCAACCTCTATCAAATACAAGCACCATATTTCTTCAATTGAGAAACTGAGGAATATAAGGACACTAAGTCACTCAATTTGTACATGTTTGGGAGCCATGATGTAGAACCAAAAGTAACTCTCTTGTTTTATTGTTTAATATGAATTCCCAAAATAAGAAATAATTAGCATCATATTATTTGAAAATTTTGTATCACAAAAAGAGGGCCCCGATCTATGCTACATGCAAAACTCAATTTAGCCAAGAATTGACTTAACTCCCATCTGACTCTAACCCGACGATTTCTCGTCTGCATGCTTTGTGCGTGATCTAATAGTAATAATACCTTTACGCCGCTGTGCGCCCGACCTCTTACATAATTCAATTTGCTCCCCGTCCAATTCCTTTAATGGAAATTAAGGCAGACACTTGCTTCTCTCCGTCAAAATAAAAAACAGGCGGGCGGACAAAATTCCTACTCAATCTTTGTCTGGGTGTTCATAATGCGTGTCGTGACATGTAATGAAATTTAATAAGTGATAATAGTTTTCAATCTATATACAGTCTTACCTAATATTGAAATTTGTGTCATTTCTATATTAAAGGATACTAATCTATCATTACCCTTGCATACTATGTACACAGACTACACCATTGTACATTCCTACTCGAGCTTCGTCTGGGTGTTTATGAAAAGTAATATTGATATTTAGTTTTTTAGATATTCACTGCCTTATATTGAAGTGTCATTTCTATAAAGGCTATGAAACTACACTCATTTCTCTGGTATACTATACATGCAGACTACACACTTGTACTAGTTAGCATACATATATTTGATACTCTTTATAACAAACTTCAGTCAAACCTGTCTTAGTGGCCACCTGTCTATAGCAGCAAATAATATATTTGTATGCAATTAGTACAATAATTTCACAGACGTATTACTTCTAAGCATTCATATCATCATACAACACACGTTCATGTATCCACTCCCTAGGGAGCATTCCATTTGTAACAGCAAACAAAGAGGTACAATGTATACTGTACACACTACTACTTCATGTAATTACAAAAAATATGTATAATTATGTATAAAATATGAACATAAACACAATATTTTGAAATAATTCTTTAAATTTACAGAACACGTATTCTCAACTCCCTGGGGAGCATTCCATGTACAGCAGCAGAGTAGAGGGGCACAACATGGTTCACAGTATTGCACTCATGAATGAGAAATGACAAAGCCTGCACCACAGAAAGAAACATTTGGAAATGTCCACATCATATGGAAACATGAAGTCAAGTCTGACGAAAAAGTAATCAAAATTTCTCAAATAATGTTGACGAACAATCCACTTATTTTGCAGTGAAATTGATGGCATGGCTCCAATGCACAAAAAGACAAGAAAATATCACTGAAAATATTTCTTTGGGAAAATGAAAAAAATATCCACTTGTTCCTGCAATGATCCATGTATATGGTGTACACAGAAGGATAATGAACTCCCCAAAAAGGTCTGTACTCAGAGAAATCTTGTGTTAGAAATGACCGTTTGACTGCACGCCCCCCCCCCCCCAAAAAAAAAAAAAACCAAACAAAATAAACAAAACAACAAACAAAACAAAACAAAACAAACACCACATCTTTCGGGACAAGCTTTGTATTTAAATAAATCCATTATAATGTTTCACACACAAGGATAATGAACTCCTAAAACAGGTCTGGACATCTATAGAGCAATCTCATTTAAAGAAATGATCATCTGACTGCAAGCAAAAAACCAAACAAATATTTCAGGATGTAATAAGCTATATGTATTTTAATAAATAAATCCATTATAATGTTTCACACACAAAGATAGTGAACTCCTAAAACAGATCTGGACATCTATAGAGCAATCTCATTTAAAGAAATGATCATCTGACTGCAAGCAAAAAACCAAACAAATATTTCAGGATGTAATAAGCTATATGTATTTTAATAAATAAATCCATTATAATGTTTCACACACAAAGATAGTGAACTCCTAAAACAGATCTGGACATCTATAGAGCAATCTTATTTTTTAGAAATGATCAGCTTGACTACGAGCAAAAAAACCCAAAGAATTTGACACCAGACCAGATGGCAGTTTTAAATATGAAGCAGAGCTCTTACTCTACTCATCACCAGATCAGAATCCCTCTTTTCTACCTCTCCGCATAATTCATCATTTCATCCCTCTGGTCGTTGTCATCCTACACCGATTTCAACCTTTTCATATTTTTCTGCTCTCATTTCATGAGCTATAAACGTTGCTCATCTTTTCTTAAAACCAGTCCTCCCTCCTTCTCTCTCTTAAATCTTGCTCATCTCCCTCTCCCCCTCTCTTCCTACCCCTCACTCTTATTTATTATGTGCATTAATTTTCTGCTCTCTTTTCCACAAGCTATAAATGTCCCTCATCTATTTTTTTTTCTTCTTTGAAACTCTATCCTCCCGTCCTCTCTCTTTCTTCCCCTCACTATATTTATCATTTCCTTTAATTTTCTGCTCTCTTTTCACGAGCTATAAATGTGGCTCGTCTTCTTTTTTGTTTCTCTTCTCTCCATAACCTGTGCTCCCTCCCCCTCTTTGTCTCTCTCTCCCCATCACTCTCTATCATTTCCATTAATGTTCTGCTCTTAGAGCTATAAATATGGCTTTTTTGTCTCCTTTTTATTTTCTCCAAAACTCATCCTCTTTCCATCTCTCTCCCCTCTCTTTCTTAATTATTACTCTGCATATATATATATTTTTAAAAACTTTGTTCTCAAAAACCCATCCTTCCTCACTGTCTCTCTTTCCCTCTCTCTTCCCATATCATTCTCTCTCTCTCTTTTAAAATTATTCCCGTGCATATCCGCAGTAACCCCTCCATCGTAGTCAGGACACTGAGGAAACATATACTGCAAAGAACCCAAAGACAAATTAATGCACCCCCCCAAAAAGAAACAAAAAGGTGATGAATATTGGATATCATACCAGCTGCCACGGCAGTCACTGACTGCTAAAGTCAATAGCAATTATTGTGTAGGAGGTGTTCACACTAATGCTTAAACTCATGGAAGCCAATTTGATTTTAAAGTAACATTATCCATAGACCAAGTCGTTTTATGTCTTTTAATAGCCCTCAATCAGTTATTGTAGCTTCTTTATGTTGCTCGTTCCGTCTTTCGACGCTCACAACACACCATCATACTATGTAAAATCTTGTACTTATTTAACCAATCGTTGAAGATGATTTGATTTTGGTATAACACAACATGCCATGGCAGTCACTGACTGCTATAAAAGTCAATTTAGCAATTATTGTGTAGAATGCGTTCACACCAGCCCTTCAAATCAGGGAAGGCAATTTGACTTTAAAAGTGATTCATTAACTTCATTCTTCTTTTTCTTCCGAAAGTGATATTTAAGATTTCAATCATATACCTTTGAAAAACAGCTTGTAGCTGACAAGGGCAATCCATCCCATGAGTGGAGAATAAATAAATAAATAAATGTAAGGTTCTTCTGAATGGTACATGTACAGTGTATGTGATATTTACAAAGAAGAAAAGAAAAAAAATGTTTACCCAGTGAAAAAGTGAACATTTATGTCAGACTTTATCCTTGATCGTTCATGCAAAGTATCTGAATTCTGGATAATTTAAAGGATCAAAGTATCAGAATTCTGATATTTTTTACTGCAATCAAAAAGTGCTCAAGTACCATTTTCAATTCAATCTTTAATACCTCCATAATGAGAGGGCCATTTGAAAAATCCAAACCCATTTCATTCTTTGTAAACATCAGCCAAACAACAACAAGGTACAAGAGAAGTGTGAAAGCTCCTCTGAGTGAGCGAGGAGTTAACCCCTTGATTACGGGAACCGGGTGGGTTATGTACAAAGTCTATGGGGATTTTAGATACTCGAATGGAACGGGTTAATATCCCTTTCATGCTTTGTTTTGTTAAGCAGCACTTTGTTTTAGACCGTCTGGAAAACTTATCAAACTAAATACGAGCATTATGAGGGAACTAACAGGCAATACGCTTTATAGCAGACAATTTAAAAGTCATGTTCGGCCGAATCATCTGCTTTGTATTAACTCATTACCGTGTATTGCGAGGTAATAGCCATCAACCGATTTTGATCATGACATTTAACATACAACATTTCCTGTAGGGTTGATACACAATCTGCCCGGTTCAGTTAGTAGGCAATGGGCATTATAAAGTTATACAGAATTGCCTCATTATCTCCTATAATTAATTGCAAGGCTACTCATTTAAACGTGAAGTGTAGGCAAGCGTTGTATACCAAATGGCTCGTAAATTATTAACAATGTATTTGGTATAGTGCCTAATTACGATACATTTTCATCTCTAAGCACTTAGCCTTTATTATGTAATTACCATGGCCATAGGATAGTATGCCAGCTCGCAAACACTGTGCGCACTATCTCCACTCCCTGTGGAGCATTCCTTCCTAGACACTCACAGCCATTGAGAAGATCATTCACATAAAGGCTTTCACCTCCTACAATGTACATGTACAAAATAATTAATGTCTCCTACATAAATCTAAGTGTTTTGGAAACTAATACAACTAATCCAAAATCAAAGTGTACAATTTGCAGCAGTTTGTTTTGTCTGAATGTCAAAAAATCGTAATAGCAACAAAATAATGCTTCTACATGCTGACTTACATACACTAGGAAACACATTGTCTACTGGAACCTGGAGGGTGTTTCACAAAGCAATATTTTGTCATCATGACAAATTTGTCATAATGACACATTTTTATGGTGGCATTACAGGGACCTTTTGCCCAAAATTTGGCGAAATCTTTGGCCAAATTTGGCCAAATTATATGAATTTGGCTAAAATTTGGCAAAGTTTTGGCAAAATTTAGGCCAATATTCTCTATGGGGATTTCAAATCTAGTATGGAACAGGTTAACCCCTTGACTACGGGAAACGGATGGACTGTGTACAAAGTCTATGGGGGTTTCAGAAACTCAAAGGCTGAACTTAGCTTGAAATTTAACCAGATTTTGAAAATGAAAACAGACTGGTAAGCCACAATATTCCAAAATATATAGTTCGCCAATATCCGCTAAATGCAAATGTCAAAAATCAGAAGGCGGTCAGAAGCCTTAAATGAAGCATTCACTATACCAGTTATCAAGAAGTCAGATAGCATGACTTACACAGGGAATGATGGATTTATATAAGCAATCCAATTTTAAGGTCCCATATTTACGTTAAAAATCAGGCCGAAACACCTAATGAAGTGTGAATTAGAATCAAATAGTATGCCTTGACTAGCAACGTTATTTTTGAAAATGAAAACAGACTGGTAAGCCACAATATTCCAAAATATATAGTTCGCCAATATCCGCTAAATGCAAATGTCAAAAATCAGAAGGCGGTCAGAAGCCTTAAATGAAGCATTCACTATACCAGTTATCAAGAAGTCAGATAGCATGACTTACACAGGGAATGATGGATTTATATAAGCAATCCAATTTTAAGGTCCCATATTTACGTTAAAAATCAGGCCGAAACACCTAATGAAGTGTGAATTAGAATCAAATAGTATGCCTTGACTAGCAACGTTATTTTCTTTTTAAGGTTATAGGTTTCATGTGTCAAATATTCCATCTTAAATATCCAATTTCAGTCAAAAACTTTGAACGAAGCATGACATAGGATCACAGAATTTAGGTAGCATATATAAAGCCTACTAAAATATTAGGATAAGCAACTCCATTTTTGGTTTAATCTTTAAAGGTTTGATGTGTTGACGAGTCGGTCACAAACGTCAAATGAAGCATGACTTATATGCAACGGAAGTCTGTTAACCACGGTGACTATGGCCGCCGGGGTGACTTTGGCCGCCGGGGTGACATTGGCCACTTTTTGAAGGGATTGTATTTTCGGCAAGCCTTACTTTTTCAGAACAAATTTTGGATTGTGTACATTACCATGTAAGAGTATATTTACAGCAATAATAAATTTGTTCTAAAAAGTGAGACTTGATGAAAATACACCCTTCTCAAAAAGTGGCCAAAGTCACCCCGGTTTACGGTAGTCCAAATGCACCAACTAAAGACTGATCGCCAAAGTAAGCATTCATTGCCAGATGGCAATTGGACAGATCATTAAGACATACATGTACGCTACAAGCACTTCAACGATTAATATCAAACCCCAATAAAAAGATGTGTTGAACCATTGTTTCAAACGTCAAATGAGGTTCAAATGTCAAATAAAGGGTGAGTTTTGAGCAACGGAAGTCAGTTAGTGTAAACGCACCAGCTGAAGACTGATCGCCAAATCAAGCATTCATTCCCAGATGGCAATTGAACAGATCATTAAGACATGATTAAGGCAAGTACCTCGATAAGTAGCATCAAACTCCCATTTCTTTTTTATAACGTGATGTGTCACACAATTTGTCACAAACGTCAAATGACATTCAGACGTCAATTAAATTACATGCAAACATCAATTAAATGACGTTCAAACGTCAAATAAAGCGTGAATTATGAGAAATGTTAAAGTCAGGTAGTGTAAACGCACCAGCTGAAGACTGATCGCCAAATCAAGCATTCATTGCCAGATGGCAATTGGACAGATCATTAAGACGTGTTTACTACAAGTACTTCGACAAATAATATCAAACCCCCATTTCTTTTTATAACGTGATGTGTCACACAGTCTGTCACAAACGTCAAATTTAAAGCGTCAATTAAATGACGATCAAACATCAACTTAAAGCCAAATGAAGCGTGAAGCATTGGGAAGTCAAGCAGCATGAACACACCGGTTGAAGATGGAATGCCTTGTCAAACGCACATTGCCAGATGGTCCAAACAGATCATTGCAATGCAATGCACCAGGCAGAAAATAAGGAAAATGCAATATATTCAACCCGAGAAGGCCACTTGCTTTAATCAAGGAGGTATTGGTAGATCAGATTTGGAAATCAGACACAAGTGGTGCCATCTTGCAAATGCCTTGCACGTGGTGTGAAATACACACTGGCTTTTCCTTTTTTCCCCTTTGCTAAGTCAATCCTGTGCGAATGTGCAGTGAGAGAAAACATGGACACATGTATACACCATTTGAGTTTTCAGGTGGGGCTTCAAACGACCCCCCCCCCCCCCCCCTCTCCCCCCTCCCCCATTAAATATCTTGCTACTGCTTGAAGGTTGATTTATAGGAGAGTATTTTTCTGAGTGTGTTATGCTGGCAGTTTGTCATGATTGCAAAGTCTATCCCTGGGCGGATGTATGATAAAAGGATTCATGAAAATTGCTTTTTGTTTTTTGTTTTTTTTGGTGGGAGGGGGGGGGGGTGGGGGCTGGTAAACAGCCCCTACTTGCCCCTTCCCCCATCCACTGATCCACTGCTTTGCTACTACTGTTTGAAGGTTGATTTATGGGAAGGTATTTTTCTGAGTGTGTTACGCTGGCAGCTTTTCGATTGTAAGATTATAAAGTCTATCCCTGGGCAGATGTAGGGTGAACAGGAGACATGGAAATATATTGATTTGTATTTGTATTTTGTTTGTTTGTTTTCTTTTGGGGGAAGGTTGTAAACAGCCCCTACCCCCTTCAATGCTATGCTATTCCTTGAAGGTTGATTTATGGAAAGGTATTTTTCTGAGTGTGTTTAATACGCTGGCAGCTTTTTCGATTGTACGAGTGTGAAGTCCATCCCTGGGCGGATGTAGGGTGAACGGAAACATCTAGGTTGATCAAGCAGGAGAAAGGCCCTAAAGTCACTTTTTGTACTTTGGGAGAATCACTTTTAAAGTTTTAGAGCCCTGGAAAAAAAAAAACCGTTTAACTCTCATCGGAAATAACGTCAAACCAGGTGTATAGTGAGGACCTAGATAGGAAACAAGAAAAGTGACCACTATAGAAAGGTCTCCCTGCAGGGGAACACTTTTGGTGACCACTATGGCCAGGGTGACTACTACAGACATGTGGCCGCTTGACATAACTGAATTATCTGACAATTTGGCATCGCATTTCAAAAGCTCATTCCTACAAGATGTTATGCAGAACTCAATATCTCAATTTAGCTCAAAATTGTCTTAATGCCCTTCTTGCTCTAACGCGACAACATGGAACCGTGTATCGATTTGACATTTCTGCTCGGGGGAAAAGAGCACTTAGCAGGCGTACCCCTCCTGAGGCTAGGGGTCAAGTATTAGACTGCTTTCTCATCCAACCAATCATTAACCCTTTTGGTGATCAATGTATCATTATAGTGGCATATACTGTCCCTCGGCTAAAAAAATCCTCAAAAACACTATTTAAGCTCCTGAAAATATTCTTATATAAATTGTAAGAAAGAAAAACATTTACTATTTCTATCAAGTATTTCCACATATTCCATGTTGCTAAAATTTTCATGTACAATAACAGTACACTAGTTTGTATTCAAACCTAAACAATTATGATTAATGTATCAGTATAGTGGCATAATACTGTCCCTCGGCTAAAAAATCATCAAAAACACTATTTAGGCTCCTGAAAATATTCTTAGATAGATTGTAAAAGAAAAACATTTACTTTTTCTATCAAGTATTTCCACATTATCCATATTGCTCAAATTTTCATGAACAATAACAGTACACAAGTTTGTATTCAAACCTAAACAATTAACCTGTTCCCTTTGAGATTCTGAAATATACAGTGCAGTATGTATCCGATGACCAGGGTAATAATAGTGATGCGCCACATGCGTCGAAAGACGGAACGTGCGCTATATATTAAGTAGCCACCATTATTATTATTATTTATTACATAGACTTAGAAGACAACCCACCTGGTTCTCGTAGTCAAGGGGTAATCTTGCCTGCCTGCCATCTCAACTCCCCTGGGATCAAACTATTTCAAGGGTTTTCAGCTATTTCAGCTGTTAAAATGAAGCTCGTCTTTTCAGACTTGTTTTGTGTTTGAGTTTCATAAGTTACACTGTAGGTAATGGTGGTATACTTTTGTGTTTTTTTACATGAAAAAGCTAATAAGTAATTAAATAATCAATACGAAATGTGTGTTTAACATGTATTCCAAAACCAAACAAGTCTTCAATGGTTTAAACTGATTCTTTAACTTCATCAAATTCATCCAAAATTACTTGGAGCTTTCACACATTTCTCTTGTACCTTGTTCTTTGGCTTATTGTTGTTTAAAGTATTACATTTCGGACACTTCAATCACTTCAATTCTGTCTGTCCGTAGTATCAGAATTTGGATACTTTGCTCAAAAGATCAGGATAAAATTTGACATAATTTTTCACTTTTTTTTTCACTAGGAAATTAAACAGTGTTATCTTTCTATAAAAACAAAGTTCTGAAGAATCTTGGAATGATATTGGCACGTGGCTAAAGTCTCAAATATCATTTTTGGAAAATCTGACGAAGTTAATGGGTCACTTTAACCCGCTCCATACGAGTTTATGAAATCCCCATAGACTTTGTACACAACCCACTCGGTTCCCGTGGTCAAGGGGTTAACTTGTATCTTTTAGTCTCTATCTATTTTGTGAGCTACCAATAATGGATATTCAAGGCTTCCTCTGCTCCATGGTTTATTAATTAAAAGCTGAAAGATACCCCACTTTTTGAATGTCACTCCACTTTATTCTTGATGTATCGCTCGAAACAGTTTGAGGGGGGGGTAGAATCATTAGCCGTCTCGTCGAAAGTGACATCAATTTTGTTTCGGGTCAGGAAAATTAGTTGAAGCATTAAAGGCTAGTATTATTATAGCATATGGAACCATACTGGGTTCTTAATGTAGTGCATACATCATAATAAAGGGGTTTGGTTCACTTACAATATTTTCTAGAATCAACCATATATATGGTTATTTGTAGTAAGCAGACATAAAAACACATGCTCCACATTAGTTAAACCCATAGGCTGCGAAACGCTGGTTGGTCCTGTATTAACTCTACAGAACTATAGTGCAGAATCTAGCACTGAACCGGTTATATTGTACAATCAAACCTGTCTATAAAGACCACCAAAGGGAGACAGATAAGGTTGGTCTTTATCAGCAGGTGGTCTCTATGGACAGGTTCATTTAAAGTACATGCAAACTGCTTCCGAAGTAGTACAGATTAGTGCTCTCTATAGACAGGGGGTCTGTAGATATACAGGTGGTCGTCACAGCACTGTACTTGCAATTTTCTTTGAGCACATGAAAGCTAGCACTGAACAGGTTATATTGTACAGTCAAACCTGTCTATAAAGACCACCCAAGGGAGACAGAAAAGGTTGGTCTTTATCAACAGGTGGTCTATAATATGGTGCAGGTTCATTTAAAGTACATGCAAGCTGCTTCCGAAGGAGTAAAGATTAGTGCTCTCTATATATAGACAGGGGGTCTGTAGATACAGGTGGTCGTCAGAGCACTGTACTTGCAATTTTTTTTTAGCACATGAAATCCAGCACTGAACAGGTTAAATTGTACAGTCAAACCTGTCTATAAAGACCACCAAAGGGAGACAGAAAAGGTTGGTCTTTATCAGCAGGTGGTCTCTATGGTGCAGGTTCATTTACATGCAAACTGCTTCCAAAGGAGTACAGATTAGTGGTCTCTATAGACAGGGGGTCTTTATATACAGGTGGTCGCTAGATCAGGTTTGACTGTACTTGCAATTTTGTTTGTGCATATGAAATGATGAAGTCATCATTTACACTGCGTGGCCAGGAGATCAAGTTCATTATCTCTATAGAACACGGAGGAGGAACACAATTATGTCCAATACACGAAGACCACAGCTCACGTTTTTTTCTCCCCTACTTTTAAAGGGACAGCCTCATAAATGTGTACAAATCTGCAGTACTTAGGCTGTTTTGGGGTATTTTGGTAATTAGACATTTGTGTGTTTAATTACTTAAACTACTATCAATATTCATACATTCGACAGTTTTCCCACATATCTGGCGAGCTAATTACATCTATTCCAGCAAGTTTTACAACAAAAATATCCCTCTTGGTCAAACAAAACAATAAACACCCTTTAATCTGTTTAATTTCTGTTGATATCATATTGATAGTTTTCCCATGTACTTAGAGAACTAATTGTTCCCATTCCACCTATTTCTACAACACCTGAAAACCTCCCCCAAACCAAACAAAAATGAATACAAAACCAAACTCTGCCTTTAATCCGTTTTTATTTTTGTCGCTATCTGTCGTTGGGGTGCTGACAATGAGGGAAGTTATTCATTTGCGGTTGAGCCATTAGGCGAGAATCATGCGTGACCGCGAGGACAGATTGAACATCCTTTCTTGGCTCACCTTTCTAGTATGCATACTGCATGCTAGCTGGCCATTTTCCCAGTTTCATTCAGTAACTTCCATTTAAAGATTTACTTGAGTGCTGGTTCATTCTGGAAATAAAAATGTTTGTGTGTCTTTCGCTTGGTTTTGAATCCATGTGGGGAGTACACTTTGATGGATATACAGGACTTTTAAATAGAGAATGATTCCCCTCCAAGTGCTCACATACTAACTAGTGTCTTTCTTTCTTTTGTTTATAAACCGATTGGACTACCTCATTTGGCACTTTCCATTCACCTTTCTAAATGCATACGGCTATAGCCCTACAGTATGTACCTTCCATTTCAAAGTGATCCATTCACTTTTGTCAAATTCCTCCCAAATCACTTTATAGAGTGTCCACACTTCTCTTGTACATTGTTGGTTGGCTTAAATGGTATCATAATAATGCAACATGGGTTTTGATTTTTAAAATGTCTCCCTAATTATGGAGATATTAAAGATTGAATTGAAAAATATTCCAGAACGCTTGTAGGCCACTTTTCTCTGTCTGTGCATCTGTCCATTCACCCATCCATCCATCCATCCTTTCATTCTTTCATACAGTATGTAAATGATATGACTGAGCAAGATGGAACCGATCATCATCATTAAACAAGTGACCTTCTCGGGTGAATGTGGCATTTTCCTCGAATTTTCTGCCTCGCGCCGCATCATAATGAGTGTTAAAACCATCTGGCAAGGTGCGTTTGACTCCGCAATCAATCTTCCAATGGATGAACTGGTCCGTTCATGCTCTCAACTTCCGTTATAATAATACTAAATACAAATAATATTCCAGCAACTATATCGCGCCATCAATCTAGAAATTATATTCCGAGGCAAATACTATAAAAGGTAATTTGTTGTTTAACTTTAAGAAGGAGAAGGGCCCTACGTCACTTTTTGTATTTGGGAGAAAATCGTGGTTTTAAGTTTAGACTTGTGCCTTGTAGAAACCCAACATAGCTCTATTAAATAGCTAAATACATTTATGAATATTCCAAAAATCTGAAATATTACTATCTGTAAATTTGGCATGAAATTGAGAAGTCTCAGCCCTACAAAATGTACAAGATGGCATGCAGAACCTAATTTATTACAAAATCAACTTAATTTGCGAGAAATTGCAAAACATCAACATAAATGTACCTATAGGCAAAATGAATATCAATTTAAGCTGTCCAAGTAAATATAAACCAAATAAATATCCATTCAAATTGTCAAAACATGACATAATAAAACCAAATAGATATTACAACGGTCTAAATGCAAAATAAAAATATCCCATTTACATGTATATTCATAACAATTGTCACAACATGACATAATAAGACCACATTCATGAATACTGATAACGCTTGTCAAAACATTGCATAATAAGACCAAATACATAATTGAGAACTACTGTCTGAATGTCTGAATGAAGACCCCATAAATACTCAAAATTGTCAAAATATCCATATCCATAACAATTGTCAAAACAATGACACAATCAGACCAAACAGGTATTAGGAACGATTGTCAAAATGTGACAAAAAGACAAAACAATAATTGAAAGCTGTCTAAATGTGACATAAAAAGACATGACATATTCAGATCAAATAAATATTCATCATTTCAACCACAAACCGCCACAATTGGTGAAATGTCCTCGAGAAGAAGACAAAACAAGAAATATCGAAACAAGGCAATATACATGTTGTATTCAAACCAAACATTCCGATTCAGGAAAATGTTGAACGCGAAAACACAGCCATAAAGAAATAAAACATGAGCGATGAAAATACTTGTTAATTCCTCAGTGAATTCCAAAAGGTAGGGAAAAGTTTGATCCTAAATTTTCCATTCATGTCGACAACAACATGCGTCACATTCTGTCCTTATTTTCTAAAAAAAGAAATAAAGCTTTTTAACAACACTTGCACAAAGCCACAAACACATCACATGGAAATATATAATCCGTCAAAGAAAGTTAAACCGCCTTCTGCATGTAACGTGATTATATCCTTGATTTTTCGCGAGTAAAATTCAAAAACACTATTTTTTATTCCAAAGTGTGCTTGACAGCATTGTTCACTTTGCTATTCTGCAGTAAATGTTTTTCACCAAGTGTTATGATTGTGTTCCTCCAATACAGGCAGCAGCCTGGTCATGAACCAACAAAAACTATTTATTGTGTAGAACAAAGACAAATAAGCCTGATATATCAGGTAATTATACGTCAAATTTGGTGTTGGATTGTAATAATTTGTCAATCAATTGAGTCACACAAACAAAATGTTTTCCTGAAATTCAGTCTCTGTAGCTCAGTTCCTAAAAAATAACACTCACTTATTTCAAATACAAGTACACATACATATGTACATGCGCAAGTAGGGTGAATTAAGTATGAAAACAAAAACAAATGAGACTCTTGGTATAAATTAAACGTCAAATTCGGTGCTGGCTTGTACAATTTCTCAATGAAGTGACACACACACAAAAAAAATGCTTTCTCTAAATTCAGTCTCTGTAGCAGTTCCTACTTGTAAAATAACCGGCTCCATTTTAAATACATACACAACATGTGCATGTAGGGTGTAGTATATATGAAGAATAGTCTAATAGCAATGATCGATTGGTATGAGGAAATGAAGGATGGGAGATAAAAGTACTCTAAATAGACCTCGATAGCAAAATGAGGGAGTAAGCGAGAGGGAAAAAAAAGTCTTCTTTTATCATTTATTATGAGCAACAATGGAGAAATGACTGAAAAGGCCATTTGCAAATACTGAGATAGACATTGGGAGATCTATAGAATTGACAGCAAATGCTCAAAAGCCTTTATTGTATGAATGACATCAAAGAGAGTTATTACGTTCTAATGGCTTCAGTTGCATAATGACATGGGTGCATTCACACACAAGGTATATCTGTACGTTGTTAACCCATTGAAGACGATTTGATGAACTGATATAACTCAGCTGGGGGGTGTTTCACAAAGATCCTAAGTTGAACTTAACTCTAAGATGGACTTACACATTATGGAAAGCCGTTAGGTTCTTTGAAATTAGTTTGTAAACGTTTGTTTAAAAGGCATAAAATATTGATTCAAATCATATATATTTTCTAATTATCAAAGAGATTCATAATCTTCACATAAAATTCCTGAAATCTCTGATAATTAGAAAATATATGATTTGAATCAACATTTTATGCATTTCAACATAACTTTTACAAAAATGTTTCAAGACACTAATGGCTTTCCATAATATTTAAGACCATCTTAGTGCTAAGATCAACTTATAGGATCTCTGTGAAACACCCCCCTGGAGTGTTTAGAGACCAATCCTGAATGGGTTAATGGGGTTAAACAATACACGCTCAAAGTTACATTTATGTGTTCATATCAATACATATCACGATCTATATGATTGAAATGAAATTGTTATATCAATACGTATGTGTTCACATCAATACATATCACGATCTATAGAATTGAATGGAAATTGTTATATCAATACATATGTGTGTTCATATCAATCCATATCACGATCTATATAGGATTGAAATTAAAATGGTTATATTAACCTGTTCCCTACTAAATTGTGCAATTCCCATATAGAGTAAATACAGAGCCCACCAGGTTCCTGTAGGCAACAGGTTTTAAAAATGACTTCAAAGGAATGTCACGACTACAGTTGGGTTGTGTTAATATACTGTATACAAGAATATCTCTCGAGTTTTTGAGAAGGCATGATGCACTGAAATGAAATCATCATGAAGGGGTTACTACATACATTTTCCCTAGATCATTATACATGCTTGTGTATGTACAGTGTGATATTTGCCAATAATGTAGATAAATTAGTGACAGTTTTCCTCCTTTTTGCCTTGCAGAGACATTGCTGCCGACGACGAAAATTTGATAAATTCTTCATTACTCTACTTAGGACTGGCACCAAAACAGTTACGCATTAATCATCATCCTTTCTTCTAACACCATAATCACTCTTCTTTTTTTCGCAAATGGAAAACAGGATTTATTTCAAGAAAATGTAAAAATTATTTTGAGGGAATTTCTTTTACGGGGGGAGGGGGGGCTACTTCGAAAGCTCATCTGCATCAAAATAGCATTTTCTATTCACTATTTATCATATTGTATTGCGTGGGGAAAAGATGCGATACGTCATGCGTAATACCAGTTGCCATGGCAGCAAAAAACAAGATTTCTGAATATAAACTCAACTGAAATTAGCTTCATAGCCTTCTACTGAAATTCTTCGACTGCTAAGTATAATGGCCTTCAGTGCTCAGTTTTCCCATTTTTTTGCAAAATAAGAATGAATGAATGAATGAATGAATGAATGTCCACTGAGTAATGTGTGAACATTTCACTTTAAATGGATGTTATTTGGCCAAGTAATGAGCTAAAAATGCAAAGTGTTATTCACTAACTCATTGCACTGACTTTGTACACGGTTATGACTATCCAGTGGATAGTTACAAATCTGAACACTTCAATCGTAAATATCTTTCATACTGAAACCAAAAAGTCTTGAACGGGGTAACCCAGGGTTCCACACTTACCTTTTTTGTCAGTGGCCCGGTCAGGCCAGTGAAATAATTTCTTCCCTTTTTCTGGTGGCCCAAAAGAAAAATTCTCTGGCACGAAAATTGTATTTCATGAGTAAACTTTTTAGTTATTTTTTACTATTTAAAATATCACTCTTTCCTGATCAAACCTGTGATTATAGATGAAGCATGACATTGAGCAAAAGAACAATTTTCTAATTTTGTCAGTGTCGGGTTGAAAATCTGCTTGCCCGATCGGGCCACCAAAATGACTTTTATACAATTTTGCTGGCCCGAAGTGCAATTTCACTGGCCCCCAGGCCAGTGTGAGTGTTGAGCCCTTGGGTAGCCAATTGCCTACATGAACCTGTTGGGCCCTGTATCAACTGTATGGGGACCTGGTGGTCCCTGTATCAACTCTATGGGGATTGCAAAATCTAGTAGTGAACAGGTTAATAAAAAAAGGTTGAACTTTAAACATAAAAAAAAAGCCTCATGCTTTTAATAATGAAGGATGCACTTAACATAAGAGTCCCGTGCTTTTTTAATAGCGGATGCAATTTAGAATAGAGCCTGAACCCATGTCCCAATGAGTCCATTATTTACTAATGGGTGCTAGATAAGCGAAGGGTACTTAAGTGATTGCAATTGCCGCTTGGGTATGCGCGTGCCACCAGGTAAAACACAGAAGCACATAAGGAAAATGCATGATCATTGGTGTATTAAAGTGATCCATGAACTTCATTTAAGATTGTTGGAAAAGTGGACATTTGAGACTTCAATCATCTAGACCAATAATCATTGTAAGAATGTTCTGAATGGTGAGTAAAAGTTTTATAGAAAAAGAATGCAATTTACCTATATTGAAAATTTATGTCAGATTTTTAATATTCCCGATCATTCATGCACAGTATTCAAATTTGGGTACTACCAACGATCAAAGTACCCAAATTCAGGGCATTTGAAAATTCAGTATTTATCATTTTTCATAATCCCCCGCACCAGATTAATTTGTTGCCATTTGCAACAGATACTTTTGACAAAGCATAATACAAAGCATTCCGGAACGATTATTGATTCAATCTTAAATATCTCTAACATTAGGGAGATATTTGACAAATCGAAACCCATTTCATTCTTGTTACCATATTAGCTAAACAACTATGTGTAGGTACATGAGAAGAGTGAAAGCTGCTAGTGATTTTGGTTGAATTCTCCAAAGTTAATGGATCACTTTAAACCAATACTGACTGAACCCATATTTATTTAGGAATGCACTTTACGTTCTCTAATGACGTACATGTAAGTTTTAACATCATGTTGCAATTTGTGCTTCAGTATACATGCCACTGGGTTAATTTATACAGAAATACAACTAAAACCTGTATCCATCTATATTTGGTTGACCAGATAATAATGTATTTTTCTTTCTATTTGCTGTATAAGATAATAATGTTTTCTTCTTTCTATTTCCTGTATAACAGGTGCAATAAATTTGAGTTAATAGAAATTTTGTGTTTTAACCTGTTGCAAATGGCAACAAATTAATCTGGTGCTTGGGATTATGAAAATGATAAATACTGAATTTTCAAATGCACTGAATATGTCTATGCAGTCAAAGACCTTCTGCACTTGTACTTCTATGACCATTATAAAGATGTTTTGTGTATTTCCCCTATAACAGGTGCACAAACTTGAGTCAAAAGATGATGTACATGTATATGTGTTTTAACCCAATGAGCCCGACATCATACGGTACATACATGCATCACGCTGTTATAAATATGAACTATCCAGGGTTATACCAAAATCAAATACATAGTGGTCTTGAACGGGGTTAAATTGTCAAATAAGAACTTCCACACGAAAATGCTGACTAACATCCAAAGGAGACATTTCTCTCTTAATCTGCAGTTCGGACCACCTGCTAAATCCAGTCATCGCCATAATTATCAATAGATATATATATTCAAAGACATTTTCAGAGGGCGCATCATCTTTGTTAAGGGTGTCAGCACATGTATGGACAATCTATTGATTAGTCCTTTCTTGCCCTTTTTTGTTGTTGAATTCTCTGTCAGTGAATTTGTGTTCCCTGTTTTTCATGCAGAATTCGAGTAGGATCATTTAATATCAAGATAGATCTATCAACGCTCAAACTTGAATTGCCAAACTTTTTGTGAGGGGTTTATATCCCTTGAGAAATGATGTCCAAAGATTGGTATCAGGGGACAGTCCCCTAAAGCCTTTCTCTGTGAAATGATCCCTAAATTGATGGCACAAAACTAATCCTATCAGGAGATGGGACTTTAAAGAATGTCTATCAATAATAAATTATGCAAATCCTACTAGAAGTAGATGAAAATGTCACCCACTAGCTAACTCGTACTCTAAATTATTTGCAGCGCTGAGCAATCCTGAGAAGTGGACAGTTCATAATAACGCCCCCCCCCCCCCCCCCCTCCCCCATCCCTCTGGCCTAACTATGGTTAAGTACCAACATCAAAGTAGTCTTGAACTGGTGAATTTAATGAATGCAAATCCTACTGCAAGATGAATATTTTCAACCACTATGCTA
This sequence comes from Echinarachnius parma, assembly GCA_037951105.1. Classification (NCBI taxonomy): domain Eukaryota; kingdom Metazoa; phylum Echinodermata; class Echinoidea; order Clypeasteroida; family Echinarachniidae; genus Echinarachnius; species Echinarachnius parma. The sequence goes on from JBAMJV010004527.1 coordinate 92,162, forward strand.
ATATTCATTCAAGACTAATTCCCCGAAATATCCTGGTTAGGGTCGTTGTTGTTGTTAAGTACCATAATACAAAATAGTCCTGATTTACATGTACACCTGTAGTTAATTAATAAATGCAAATCCTACTACAAGAAGGGAATTTCACCCACTTGTAAAACTCAATCAATACTGGTCCCAGAAAATATTCCGGCGGGGGTCTATGATTTTTAAGCACCTTGATTCTTGAACGTATGTTAAACATGTATATAAGATGCAAATCCTATTACAAAATGAGAATTTCAGCCCCTCATTAATAAATTAATGCAAGCTTTGAGCAGAATATGAAAAAAGCGCATAAGTTCTATAAATAATACATGCAACCTATAATTGGTTTTAGAACTGATGCGCAGGTAGTACATGTGTATACTGTGCATACACTGTATGATCATCGGTGACCAGGTGCAGAAAACCCCCTACTTCATCGGATAAGACGCCTAAATCTGCTAATATACATCCATCTGATTGGCTGAAAGACGACTACCCCTTAATCCAGTCAATGGAATTGATTTTGTAAAACTGTCCCGTAGGCAGCTACACAAGGCTAAATATTAAATTGTGCACTGAATAATTCAAAAAAAAAAAATCCATGGATAGCTTTTTTCCTATTGCATAAGTACGCAAGTAACTCAGGTAACTCTTGAGTGTTTTTCTCCAGATGCTCTTTTACAAATCTATTTTTCACTCTTTACCTCTGGAGAAAAGTATATTGAGAAAATAAAAAGGTAACATAACAATCTACACTTTCCAAGCTGTAGTAATTTGGATACCTCATGAAAATTACGGCACATTTTTTCTATACCCTCTTGTTTGCCTGCTACTTTTCGCTAGAGCTCAAGAAAAGTGTATGAATAGAAAGTGAGAACACATGTATAAAAAAGGATACTTTACAAGTTTTAATAACTCCGGTAAAACTCTTGAAAATCTGTTCAAAGTGCTTTTCACTAGACACTCTTTTACAATGTTGTTGTTTGCTTCCAAGCTTTTTAGAAAAGATATTGAAAGAATGCAATGACCACATCAAAAGATGTACTACAATATGTCTTCTCCGAGTTGTTGTTGTTATTACAGCATCTCTTGAAAACAACAAATATGAGTGTTTTTCTTTCTCTACAAATTGTATAAAATATCCGTTCAATTCTTTGCTCTCTAGAAAAGAAACCATCTATAAACAACTGACATTGAAAAAAAGACTATTCAAAGAAACACTGAACCACTGATTCTAATATCATGAAAAATCCATGGATTTTCTCTTCCCATAATAGTATAGAGTTTCACAGGAAAACCTCTCACATTTCGTCTTTTTTCAAACACTCAAAATAAATCTTTTCATAAACGGAACTATCTCCAGCATGCACTTTCAACACTAGCTCACCATATCATGTATACAAGAAAGCAAAGACCACATTCAAACAAGGTTCTTCAATGATACACTGAAGCGCTCTTGAGTACGCCAAATCCACAGACTGTTCTCTTCCCATAATATCTATAGGAAAAGCTCTGACATTTTGTCTTTTTCAAATATTAACAAATAAAAATCCTATCTCCAGCATGCACTTCACCATAACATAGTATAAAAGAAAGTAAAGACCAGATTAAAACAAGGTTCTTCAAAGTAACACTGAAGCACTGACTCTAGTATGCAAAATCCATGGAATTTCTCTTCCCAAGATAACAGATTTTCACAGGACAAGCTCTGACATTTCATCTGTTTTCAAACACACAAATGTTTTTCTTTCATTTCCTCATAAGGAGGGATCTCTACAACACGAGCTTCCAATACTAGCTCACCATAGATATATATTCAAGAAGGCAAAGACCACATAGAAAAGAAACTTCAATAAAACAGCTAACAAGCTCCAAGATGTGGATCTTTTTCTCCAACTATATGATTCTTCTGAGCCTTTTGATCCAAGAGTGCATACATGTACATATCTTCCTTACTATTTTCCTCATAGATACATGTTGCTCTATATACACAGAAGAAAGCATTCTTGATATTAAAGAACAAATTTACAAGCTGTAAGATTTGCGTTTGATTTTTATTTTTTCGACACAAAACTGTTCCCCTACTATATGCAATTCCTCTGAGCATTTAATTCCAAGAGTGAACAAAATAAATATTTTCCTTAGAACTATTTTCCACAGCTAGCTCACAACAGTAGAGAAGATTCTTGATAAAAAAACACATTTACAAGCTCTACAAAAGATTTGTAGCTTTTTCAATCACAAAATTGTTCCCAACTACATGCATATGCACAGTTCCTGAGCATTTAATTCCAAAAAGGATATTATCTTTCTCTCCTTCGAAACTAAATTCCACCACCAGGCCACCACAGTATGCAAATCCATGGAGGAAAACAAAGAAGTATATATCCTTTTTCATACTCAATATTTTCTAACACTTCTAGATGTAATAGCTTGTGTACAAAAACACAGCAAAATTACATCTAGACACTATTTCCGCATAAAAATGAATGGGTTTTTTTCCACCTCGAGCTTGCCACAATCCAAAGATGCCTCAAATCCTGTTTTTGCAAATTCTATTTCCAAAACTCCACCGTATTCAAATCCAAGAGTCCCGGTATATGCATATATATCTATCTCTCCCTGGCACTCTTGTTCTGAATTTGTTTCCCCGCGCAACTATATCACCGAAGTACATACACACGTGTGGCCCGATCCGATCAAACGAGTCATCTGCTAATGCCTGGTGCCAGTACCGCTGCTTCCACCCCTGCGACTGTCGCTCACTGCTAACGTCAATTACCCCTCGCGAATCTCTCTCTTCCTTTCTCTTTCTTTCTTTTAATAATTATACAACTTTTTTTTCCCGGCCTGCCGCTGCACAAACTTCCAGAATACAAACACACGTGTGGCACAGCTCTCTTGGTGATCGGATGAGTCGGCTGATAGTGTGCCGGCTTCTGCGACTGTCGCTCGCTGCTATCGTCAATTACCCCCAGTGAAATAAATTCATGGGGGGGGGGGGAGAGGGGCCAATTTAGCCCCCAAAATGCCAAGAAGAGCCCCCAAAATCATTAAAGAGCCCCTGACAAATTTGCATAGAGTTAAATGCAAGATAGTTTTTAGAGTGTTATTTTCAAGCAGGCAAGCTCTTAAAAAAGAAGCCCCCCGAAAGATAAATTTTAAATTTTTTCCCCTGACTGTCGCTCGCTGCTAACGTCAGTTACCCCCAGCCACTCATCCCGCTGTTACGGTCGCTTGCTACGTCTCCATGAAGCTGGCCTAGTTATCCCCAATAGCAAGAGAAGAAAGAGAGGGGGATAAGAGGGGAGGGGAAGAGGGGTGAGAGGGGAGGGGAAGAGGGGGAGGGGGCGAGGGGAGGGGAAGAAAAGGAAGAGGAAGAGGAAGAGGGGAGAGGGAGAGGGGAGAGGGAGAGGAGAGGGGAGGGGAAGAAGAGGAAGTGGGGAGAGGGGAGAGGGTAATAGGGGGATATGGATGGTGGATGAAGAGTGAAGGGGAGAGGGGGGTAGAGAGGAGGAGATATTAGTGTGGGGAGGGGGAGGGTGGAGAGAAGGAGGGTCAGATGGTGGAGAGATTGGGGAGAGGAGAGAAGAGGGGAAGGGAGGGAGGGGCAAAAGGAGAGGGTAAAGGTGGGGATATGGATGGAGGGTGAAGAGTGATCGGGTAGAGGAAAGATGAGATATTAGTGAGGGGAGGGGGAGGGTGGAGAGAAGGAGGGTCAGATCATCAAGAGAGGGGGGGGGGGGAGAGAACAGGAGAAGTCAGTATGGGGAGGGGGGAGGGGGAGAGGGGGAGAGGAGAGTAGATGTTACATCTAGGTAGAGAGTAGGATAGGAGAAAGGAAAAGAGGAAGGAACTGGGAAGAGGGAGTGAGGATTGAAAAACATGGAAAAGGATGAAACAATAAGAGTCGGGAGGAGAGAGAAATGGAGGAAAAATGAGAGAGCAAGAGAGGAAAGATGAAAAAAAGAAGAATCACATGAAAGAATGACAGAGGGGGAGATAGACAGAGCGAGTGAAGATTGAGAGATAAGGAAAAGGATGAAACAATAAGAGTCGGATGAGAGAGAAATGGGGAGGGGGGGGGAAATGAGAGAGCAAGAGAGGAAAGATGAACAACAAAAAGAAAGACATGAAAGAGAGACAGAGGGGGAGATAGACAGAACGAGTGAAGATTGAGAGACATGGAAAAGGATGAAACAATAAGAGTCGGATGGAGAGAGAAAAGGAAAGAACAAGAGAGGAAAGATGAACAAATAAAGAAAGACATGAAAGAGAGACAGAGGGAAAGATAGACAGAATGAGGGTGTTGTAAAACAAGCAAGTGGACAATATCCTGGCCACACATAATGCACTCACTTCCTCTGGGTTTTAACAGCTCGACAAGAAAGCTCATCAATCCATAGATACATCACTGCAAGGTGCCTGTTGCTACGATCTCTTTTATGACGTAGAGACGTTGTTTTTAATTGATGGGTGTTAACGCATGCGGGTCAAGTCATAGAATACAACTGATTCAGTTCGGTGCTACTGTATGCCCAAGGAGGATTCTATGTCAGTATACATAGTGTATTCATGGGCCATAATAAATTGTATACTATGTTTCTTCGCTGATATTTATAACAATGTGTAGCCCCCCCCCCCCCCCTTCTAAAAACAAGCACATGTAATAACAGGATAACTGTGACCTCTATAGAAAGCTTCCATAATGTTTTTTATTCCTCTGCAGGGGTTCGTTTGTGGTGGCCACTATATGCAGGTTAGCTGTTATAGCCAGGTGTCCGCTAATTAAGATATGTTTGACTGTACATACTAGTATATTCAGTGAAAAGGGTGACTTCTTTTTCCTCACATGTAACAGCGTGTAGCCAAAGTTGTATACATCTATACTATGTAATACGTCTCTTCCCCTACCCAGCATACATGTGTACCCGGTATGACTGAACTCAGAGATAATTTTTTTAAAGTGGGAACACTTCCTTCACACCTTAACCCTATGAAGCCAATTGGTGCGATGTAACTTTAAAGGGATAGTGTGACTTAACTCAGAGATCATTTCGTTAAGTGGGAACACTTCCTTCACACCTTAACCATATGAAGCCCATTGGTGTGATCATACTTTAAAGGGATAATATGATTTAACTTTTCAACGTAAAAGATCAGGCAACAATTTTTTGTTTGCAATTATGAAAGACTAAAAAATGTAATATAAATGTGTATATCTGACCTAGAATCAAGCAGGAAATTTGCCCAGCAAATTGGGCTACCTACATGTAATGCAATACATTTTTCTTTTGTGTCACATTGGTTTTCAAGGGCAAGTAAAATTAGAAAATTCATGATTTTGAGTTGCCCGAATGGACAAGAAGGAAAAAATGGTAAGTGTGGAAGCTTGCTTTAACCCACTGAGTCCCACAGGTGAGGTATTACTTTACTGCCGAGATAATTTCCTTAAGTGGTAGCGTTTCCTTGACACTTGTTAAATCGTAACTTAATACAGTCAGGACGAAAATAGCCTACTTAAGTGATTTTCCCCGTGTAAACAAAAGCTCCATGCATGCACACTGCTATTAGAGGAAAATGAAATTAACCCCTTTTGTATAATGGGAAAATTATGTAGCAGAGTATTAAAGCTAAAGTATAGCTTTGGTAACCACATACATGTACTACCAGAATAACCCTCTTTTACGAGTGCTTTTGGACTTAAGCAATTCACTTGAAGGGATTTAGTAACTATGTTTAAACATCTAACATAAAAAACAGACTACGGGTTGATAAAATGTGCATAAAGTGCAAATACTAACAAAAAATACTCCAAAAGATAAAGATAAAGATAAATTAACACAAGGGAACATTGAGAATGTTGTATAAATCATGCATATTGGCCCAAGGAGGTGACTAGAATTTTTGAAATATTATAGACATTTTGAGGGATGGTCTCCACCCCCCCCCCCCCCCCACCTCGCCACGAACACACCCACACTATATCTTGCTCACACATTCACTAGAAATCTGTTTTAGTTTGAGTATTATAATTATTCAAATAGATTTACAGCAAAAAGAAAGAGTGCGACTTCAAATTTTACACTACAGCGTTGTTTCGTAGGTTTATGTAATTGCTCCTAAATATAGTAGAGCACTTTCACCATGGTGTATTGCACTTATTCTACAATTGTCGTATACAGTAATCTTCACTAATCTATTGAGCTTGTACAAGACTTTGGTTTCTAATGAACGACTAATTTTTAGTGACGTCAAATGGATCGTGATTCGATCAAAGAAGCGACGATTGAACATAGACTTTCTTGTAACACTTTCTTTTCTTTCTTTTCAACTGCATTGATTTGTTTTAATCCGGACATCGCCGGTTTAAATTCTACCACAGTCATCAAATATATCTTAAGACTGTGTAGGCATACACCTGACTGAATCGTTGATAGAAATTGTTCAAGGCTTGAAAACCCGACGTCGTTGACGTCAAAGGAATTATGATGCAATCAATCAAAGAGAAGAATAGATTTACTTGTAAACATCTTCTTTCTTATAAATGGATTGATTCGTTTTAATCCGGACATCTATATAAACCACAGTCATGAACAACACATGTATATATTTAGAGAATACGCATAAACCTGACTGAATAGTTCATTAACATTAACAAGACTTGAAAACCTAATCGTGTATCGAAAATTGTGACGCAATCAAAGAGGCGGTAGGAGAGAATAGATTTTCTTGTAATACCTCCTTTCTCATCTAAATGAATTGATTTGTTCTAATCCGGACATGTATAGCAAGCTTGAATTCTATTACAGTCATCAAATATATCTTTAGACTACACACATTTAATAAACATGACTGAATAGTTCATTAAAATTAAAAATTGTTCGCCTTGACGTCAAAAGAGTTGTCATACAATCAAAGAGGCGGCAGGCGAGAATAGATTTTCTCATACCACATTTTTTCGTTTTAACTGTATTGATTTTTGTTTTTTATCCGGACATCGCTAGTATAAATTCTATAAAACATATCTTTAGAGTATACACCTGGTTGGAATTAACCTGGCTGAATAATTTATTAAAATAGTGCAAGACTTAAAAACATAATCTTTCTTGACATCAAAACAGCAGTGATGCAACAAAACCTGTGATGATTGACATTTGTTTCTGTACATCTTCTTACTTTTTAAAATGCATTGATTTTGTTAGTTTAAAGGGATCTAGTAACTTTGATGGCAAGTGCAAAAAGTGATGAGTGATTAATAAAATGTGTATTGGAGTCCCCAAAGTAATGTTTGAAAATTACACATTAATTGGATGTTTTTTGGCTGAGATATATACGAGCAAAAATGCAAAGTGATATTCACTAACTCATTGTTCTTACTTTGTACACGGCATGAAATTATCCCGTAGACAATTTCATATCTGAACACTTCAATCGTAAATATCTTTTGAACAAAATGAAAATTTGAAAAACCAAAACCTGTCCCGTGCTTTTTATTGTCAATATGAATATGATAAGGTATATATGAGAAAACCACTAGAGTTCCTAGTAAGTTTTGAGGATTTGGACAATGTTAGAAGTCCCTTTAAATCCTGCTGCAATCATGGAATATACCTGTAGACTACATACAATACAATCTGACTGATTAGTTGATTGATTGATTAAGATTGTATGAGACATTAATTTATAATGAAGTCTTTATTGCTACTGACGTCAATAGAATCATGATGCAATGACCGAGTAGACACATTGCAGAAGGGATGTTCAGTACCTCCTATAGATGATCTTTATCGTGAAACTATTTTAAAATAATCATGAGTTTGCTATCTTGAAGGGGAATTCCCGGCCTGATTTAGTCATTGCCTATCAAAATAGGGAGAATAAGAGGCATAATTGGGGGAAATTTGATCAAAATCGGACAAGAAACACAGGCTTTATGCCTATTTGAACATCATGTAGTAATGAGCGATCGTTTCAAAATTGCCGCCAAATGCAGCATCATTGATGAGCAACTCGCCTTTCATTTTATGTATGTCATGAAAATACACTTATTTCTCGTTTTTTTAAATTAAAAATGAATTCCTCTCTGCTTGTTTTCACAAATTCATAGGAGAATAAACTCATAAATTTGCTTTAAGAAAATTTGAATTTTGTAAGATGTTCATATACAAGTCAAAATGGCTGCAGCTCGCAAGTGACGTCACTATCGATAGCAATTGCGAACGATACACAAAATCGGAGTAAAGTCATAACTTTTTAATTGCACTACCGTCTTGGCTCAGATTTTTGCTCATGATCATTCATATTCACTTCATTCTATAGCAAACATCACGTTTCTAGGGTGGAATTACCCTTTAAATCTAACAACAGTTAAAGTTTCTTTGCTTCCCATTTATTACTCTATAATCAAGACAGTTCTCATAGCTGGTTGTTTAATTAGACTATCTCATTTTGTTTCCTTTTTTGCAATCGTAATGGTTAATAGTACAAATGTATGTTTGATAATATACAGCAGTGGTTTTCCTATATATACATACAATTATTATTTTTGTCATGCATTTATTCTGTACAGGAGTTGGCAGATTCAATGCCAACATGCACCGCTGGGGGCTTAGACCCTCCCCGGCCTGTAAAGTGTGGCTCACCCGAGCAAACTGCCACCCACATCATTCACGAGTGCCCCATCCTCCGCCCACCCGGCAATCCAAACCCAAATCTAAACAACTTGGACCCCGATACAATCCACCGGCTGCAAAATGTGCGTGACGTTGCGTAGCTTAATAGGAGCTGTGCTGCCTCATACGAAAGAAGAAGAAGGAATATTGCTGATGTCTTTTTTATAGTAAACATTCAATGTTTACGTCCTTGAAATGGTTAAATGCCGTGCTTCTTCCTTTTAATTTACTTTCAAAGTGAACTGCCCTTTTCATGTGGATGTTTACTTCCTTAAAATAGATAAAATGTAGTGTTTCTTCCTGTATTTCCTTTAAAAAATTAAATGCTGTGCTTCTACCTTTAATTTACTTTAAAGGTGAACTGCCCTTTTCCTGTGGATGTTTACTTCTTTACAATTTAGAAGAAATGTGGTTGTTTTTCCTGTATTTAAAGGCAAAGAGATTGTCCATTTTTTTATAGTTAACATTCAATGTTTACGTCCTTAAAATAGTTAAATGCTGTGCTTCTTCCTTTTATTTACTTTTAAAGGGAATTGTCCTTTTACTGTGAATAGAAAACATTAAATGTTAACCTCTCTAAATGGTGATTCTTCCTTTATTCAATAACTGGCGAAGTGATTGCCCTTTTCTTTTGGATAGAAGACATTTTAATGTTTACGTCCTTAAATTAGTTAAATGCTGTGCTTTTTTCTTTGATTTACTTTCAAAGGGAACTGCCCTTTTCTCGTGGATAGAAAACATTAAATGTTTACCTCTTTAAAATAGAAGAAACGCGGTGATTCCTCCTTTATTTACTGGCAAAGGGATTATCCTTTTTAGACATTTGAAAGTTTGCGTCCTTACAATAGAACAAATATTGTGCTTTTTCCCTTCATTTATAACTATTATTAATTATTCACAACATTATTATTATTATTATTTTCTTCCAAAAGGGAACTTCCCTTCTCCTTGGGATAGAAAACATTTAATATTTAACTCCTTAGAATAGAACAAATGTCCTGCCTCTTCCTTTATTTATTTCCAAAGAGGTATTGTCCTTTTGCCTCGGGAAAATAAAACATCAATAGTTTACACCCTTAAATAAAAGTATTACATAGCACGCTTTTCCTCTATTTACTTCCAAAAGGGAATTGGCCCTTTACCTTTAGAAGAAAACAAATCAAATGTGTACCTCCTTGAAATAGAACAAATGTCCTGCCTTTTCCTTTATATTTATTTCCAAAAGGGTATTGTTCTTTTGCCTCTGGAAAATAAAACATCAAAAGTTTACACCAATAAATAAAAGTATTACATAGCATGCTTTTCCTCTATTTACTTCCAAAAGGGGAATTGCCCTTTTGCCTTTGGAATACAAAACATCAACAGTTTACACCCCCAAAATAGAAGAAATGTCATGTTCTTCCAATCACTCCAATGTTTTTGTATCCTAAAACAAACAACACTTCCTAGATTCCTGCTTCCAAAATAGAACGCAAACAAATATTGCGACCCCCCCCCCCAAAAAAAAAAAAAAAATAGAAAGCATGCTCATGTTTCCCTCCCTCAAAATAGAAGAAATGTCATGTTCTTCCAATCATTCCAATGTTTATGTCGCCCAAAACAAACAACACTTTCTAAATCCTGCTTCCAAAATAGAACGCACACAAATGTTGTGACCTCTCCAAAATAGAAAACATGTTCATGTTTACCTCCCTCAAGAAGAAATGTCATGTTCTTCCAATCACTCCAATGTTTTTTTTTTGTATCCTGAAACAAACAACACTTTCTAGATCCTGCTTCCAAAATAGAACAGTACAAAAATGTTTTGACCTCCCCCAAATAGAAAACATGTTCATATTTACCTCCCTCAAGAAGAAATGTCATGTTCTTCCAATCACTGCAATGTTTTTTTTTGTATCCTAAAACAAAGAATACTTTCTAGATCCTGCTTCCAAAATAGAACAGTACAAAAATGTTTTGACCTCCCCCAAATAGAAAACATGTTCATGTTTACCTCCCTCAAAATAGAAGAAATGTCATGTTCTTCCAATCACTCCAATGTTTTTTTGTATCCTAACACATACAACACTTTCTAGATCTTGCTTCCAAAATAGAACAGTACAAAAATGTTCTGACCTCCCCCAAATAGAAAACATGTTCATGTTTATACCTCCCTCAAAATAGAAATGCTCTTTTCCGCGCATCAAAAAGAACAAATACATGTAACTAGGTCTGGCGTGTAACTGCTAGAGGCAATATTTTGGATTATCAATCATGGCTACCGTATTTGCTGGTGTATTAACCGCACCTTTTTTCAAAAAAAAAAAAAAAAAAAGGGGGTGCGGTTAATACACGACCGTATTAACCACCATTTTTTTTTTTTTTTTTTTTTTTTAGGGGTGCGGTTAATACACCGGAGCGGTTAATACACCGAAAAATACGGTACCTACTTCCAACCGAAAAGAAAAGAAAATACGGAAAGAAAGAAACGGCAGAGACGAAAATGAGACGAAAATGTCACGGAAGCGCAAAAAAGGGGTCACATTTCCCAGGCTGGATAAAAAAAAGTACATGGAGCATATGGCTGGCACAGCTCCTTGGCTTGTTTACAAAGCTAGAACTAATATATGGTTAAATGCAGTATTCTGCACCTTCTCCTCTAAGTTTCATTATGAAAATCAATATCAATACCATTATCATGATGATGATGATGATCATCATCATCATCGTCATAGTAATCAGTGTCTATAAAGACTTCTCACAGGAGACAGAAAATATGTTCTTTATACAGTAGGCAGAAAGAGATCATGAAAGAGTGAATATATTGTTTTAAACGTTGCTCTGTGTCAGTGTAGTGGAATAATAGTAATAATATATATATTCACAAATCTGAATTAGTTGACCGCTCGGTAACAGCTTGATCAATTTTCTTTGTAACCCAAAATAGCTTGAGGCAAGATTGACACGAGGCGGTATATCAACAGAGAAAGACAGTACCACAATTAGGACGAAGGTGACGCAACGACAAAGTGACTGGTAGACAAAGTGTGTAGCTCTTTAATTAATCATAGCATGTCGCGATATCTCAAGCAATCACATTCGCACAAGAATTGTATTGACCTACTTCCATTCTTTCTCTTAACAAATGAATTGAATACGTTTGCCTTTGAACAAGATATCTATCTAATGAAGAAAAGGGTTAGATCTGGTACATCTTGCTTGAATGATTATGCATTTTTCATTGAGTTGGTACTCGATACACCAGTGGGGTGTTTCGCAAAGATCCTATTAAGTTAAACTTAAAATGATGGCAGGCCATTTGTAGCCTTGGAATAAAATATCCAAAAATAAAAAAAAATGCAAGTATTTGATACTTCCAATACACCTTTATATCATTAACAGTTTAAGGCTCCTTGATAATAACAAATATTACTGATTTTTATCAAAATGTATGCCTGTAATAAAAGTACTGTTTCACACATTTTACAAATATAGCAAGGAAAGCATCCTAAATAAAAAAATAAAAAAATAAGTTGTCTTCAATCGTTAACAACACAACGAAACATACACAAAAAGTAAATGAATGTATAGCCTATATGAACATAGAAAACTAAAATAGAATCTAAACGACTTTGCTACGACTTCTGAAAAGGGCAATATATAATGTGGCCTTCTAAAACCCTGAAAAGCGAGTCTAACCTTAACAACTACAAAACACATTTAAGTCAAATAGAGCCTACATGTAGCTTCTGAATCTAACAGGTCCATAATCATGGCAAAAAAATACAAACAAATACATTATAAAGAAAGGAAGTACATAACATGTGACCTTTACGAGCTACCCTACATTAAGGAGGACTGACACGTCAAAAACAGGCTCCTCAAGTTAGGGGGTGACCTATTCCGTAACAGCTTGGAAAATACCAACGATATTTACAAAGCACTTGAAGCTCGCTAAACCATATTGCGCCCTGACACATTAAATACGGTTCCTGTTTTTATTATGTCTCTCGTTCTACCACTCCAATCGATGTTCCTACTATCTCTTTCTCTCTCTCACCATCTCTTTCTTTTCCTGTTTATCTTTATCCTGTTTTCCTCATATATGCTATCATTATTATGTCTCTTGTTCTATCCCTCAATCGATCTTCCTACTATCTCTTTCTCTCTCTCTCCATCTCTTTCTTTTCCTGTTTATCTTTATCCCATTTTCCTCAAATGCTATTATTATTACGTCTCTCGTTCTACCCCTCAATCGATCTTCCTACTATCTCTTTCTCTCTCTCTCCAACTCTTTCTTTTCCTGTTCATCTTTATCCTGTTTTCCTCATATGCAATTGTTATTATGTCTCTCCTTCTATCCCTCAATCGATCTTCCTACTATCTCTTTCTCTCTCTCTCCACTCTTTCTTTTCCTGTTTATCTTTATCCTGTTTTCCTCACATATATATGCTATTATTATTGTCTTTTGTTCTACCCCTCAATCGATCTTCCTACTATCTCTTTCTCTCTCTCTCTCCATCTCTTTCTTTCCCTGTTTTATCTTTATCCTGTTTTCCACATATATGCTATTATTATTATGTCTCTTGTTCTACCCCTCAATCGATCTTCCTACTATCTCTTTTTCTCTCTCTCCATCTCTTTCCTTTCCGGTTTATCTTTATCCTGTTTTCCTCACATATGCTATTGTTATTGTCTCTCCTTCTATCCCTCAATCGATCTTCCTACTATCTCTTTTTCTCTCTCTCCATCTCTTTCTTTTCCTGTTTATCTTTATCCTGTTTTCCTCATATGCTATTATTATTATGTCTCTCGTTCTACCACTCCAATCGATCTTCCTACTATCTATTTCTCTCTCTCTCCATCTCTTTCTTTTCATGTTTATCTTACATGCCATGTAAGCAAAGCACTTGAAAATATTTACTGTACCCTGATGTCTATACTATTTTCTCCTATCTCCTCCCTACATATCTCTGCCAACCCCTCCCCCTCTCTCTATATATCTTTCACCATTTTTCACATCAAATATCCAACACATTTCATTATTTTCTTAAAATAACAGCAATATATACTGCAAAAAATAAACAAATTTGAAGCTTGGTACAATACCATATTGCACACAAAGATAATACACATGTGCTATTTCTCTTCCTGTCTCTCCCTATATCCTCCCTTCATTTCTTTATTTCTCTAACCTTGTTTTTTTTCCTTCAATATATTCAGTTATATATATATATTCTGTTATTCTAACTCTCTGACTTTCTCCCTCTATCTTCTTTAAATACAGCACTATTTGCAAGGGACATAAAACATACTACACTATATTGCTGCCTAACACACTGCTCATTAACCCCTCTTCCCCTCCAACGCCCGCCCCCCCCCCCCCCCCCCCCCCAAGTCCTCTACCTTCCCTCCCTCTATTCCATCTCTCTCCCTTTCCCCTTTTCTCTTATCTCACTCTTCTCCTGTTCCCCACTAGATTGTGCAATGCCCAATATATTTAATACAAGACCCATAGGTATCCCATTAAATACATGTGCTAACATTACCAACACACCTTACAATGTACATGGCTAAGTATGTTCATATCTAACCCTGCAAGCAAACCTATTCAAGACTACATTTAAACCTAATATAGTGACCACTTCGGGGAAACAAGAAAAGTGGCCAGTACTGGAGACAAGTGACCTCTTTAGACAGGTTCAATTAAACTGTTTTCTCTGCATGGGATCCTATTTAGTGAACACTACAGACAGGATATATGTGCTATACTATAGACAGGTGGCCACTAAGACAGATTTGACTGTATTTGACTTTGGTGTTGTATATGAATTCTCCACGGACCGCAGCTTATGCAATTTTTATAACCAGTAAAAAATATATCTGAGAACATTGTTGACCCTGCATTGTATTCCCTCTATGAGTATTTCAAAATCTAGAAGTGAACAATTAACAGTGAAAATACACCAGGGCTCAGGGCAATTTAGCCACAGAAATGATAAAGGAGCCCCCCCCCCCCCCCCCCAACAAAAAAAAAAATAAATAAAAAAATAAAAAAATCATAAATAAAAAAAAAATCATAAAAGAGCCCTGGTATATTTGCAGACTTCAATGCTAAAACAATTTTAGGGTGTTATTTTTATGCAGATGATCCTTTAAGTTGCCCCCCAAAAATAAATACTAACCGTTACAGAAATTAAAACAAAAAATAGTGAACTTGTCACCAGACCCTTGTTTGTATCCCAACAGGAATTGCAACACGCGGGACTAATATATTTCAAGAAAAGGGGACTGACTAACGTAATTCTATTTTTGTTTTGAAGCATCTGGGTGATAGATTGTTCACCTACAAATAGAATTAAATGGGCAATGTTTTTAAAAATTCGAGAAACTGAGATAATTTATACCATTAAATTGTTCACATATATCCGCAAAACGGACAAACCACATAAGGGACCAAATATTTCAATGATAAATGTGATTCCATTTAGTTTTGGAAGTATCTTGGTGATAGACGATTCACCTGGAATAAAGACAAAGAGATCAGCATGTGTACAATGAGAGAAACTGAGAGCATTATTAAATATAACATGACATAATTCACAAATATCTTTCCAAAAGAGGACAGACATTAGGGACAAATTTTCAAGCCAAAAAAACAAACAGAAATAGCTACCTCCGCCGCCATGCGCGAATGAACTGAGACAGCCGAAAAGAAAATGATCAAAAAATCACATTTTGGGGAAACAAATGGACATCAAAGCGTCACATTTCCGTAAAAAATAGCCCAAGCTTACCTTGTATAGGTGTGCTTTCATTTAATACTGTCTTTTTATGACATTTTTCACGGCGATTCTGACGGTAATTTTCTACTCTCGAACTGCACTGCACAGACCACAGTTGCATAACTGAACTGCGTGCATATCGCATGGTGATTGATACAGTACACATGTACAGTGCATAACCAGGCCACTATAGTTGGCGCATGTGCATAACAGGCGAACAGACGAGAAGACTTACGGACAAAGAGAAACAAAGCAAGACCGAAAACATAACCTCCTGCCAACTCCGTTGGCGGAGGTAATTACAAATGTTAATTCTATTTACATTTTGAAGTATCTGGGTAATATAAATTGTTTACTGGCAAATGGGATAAAAAGGGCATAATTCAAACAAATTAAGAAACTGAGATCAAATACTAAACATTCCATTATATCTTGCACATGTCCTAAAATGGGTAGGCAACATAAGGGACAAATATATACAGTATAACAGAAAGATTGACAAATGTCATTCTATTTACATTTTGAAGTATCTGGGTAATATAAATTGTTTACTGGGAAATGGGATTTTAAAAAAGGGCATAATTCAAACAAATTGAGAAACTGAGATCATTACTAAACATACCATTATATCTTGCACATGTCCTAAAATGGGTAGGCAACATAAGGGACAAATATATCGTCGCTGGGCTGTTAAAACCTTGTATCTCAAATTTTGGTGAAAATTCCTTTTTTTGATAAATGTGAAGTTTAAGGTGTAATTCATCTTCTAATAACCACATGAGTTGCATATCTTAAAAAATAATGTCAAAATTCATCTTTTCGAAAACCTCGTATCTCATTTCAGGATTTAGTGCGAAAACCTTGTAACTCAATTTCCCGCCTTCCAAATTATTTTTCGTGCATTTAAACCATTTCATATCAAATTGATTATCAAACATAGTCTTAAGTTCAAATAACATAGCTTACGCAAGTAATTTGTTAAAATAAGAATGTTTTTTCGCTCTCATGAAAATTTTGTTTTTTTGAGATACGAGGTTTTAACAGCCCAGCGACGATATACAGTATAACAGAAAGAGTGACAAATGTAATTCTATTTATATTTTGAAGTATCTGGGTGAAGGATTGTTCATTTGCAAATGGGACAAAAGGGGGTAATGTGTTTAACAAATTTTAGAGAAACTGAGAACATCACTGGATACACCATTCACAAATATCTGTTAAAAAGGACATGCTACATTAGGGACAATATTTCAAGAAAAACAAATTAACAAATGTGATTCTATTTATATTTTTAAGTATCTGGGTGATAGATCGTCCACCTGCAAATAGAAAAATGCGGGCACAAGTTTGAACAGTTAGAGAAATTAGAAAATTAATAAATAAATTGTATATCAGAATAACATGTGATTCAAGACATTTAATTTTGGAAGTATCTGGGTAATAGATTAAATGAATCTTAGTGATTTCATTATCCATTAGAGATACTAACCAACCCCCTTCAACATTTGTATATCCATTTGGATGCACAGAAAACAACTCGCTAAAAACCACCCTAAAAAGAAACTGCCTTGGACCGAGACTACACCACCTATATATACCCGGCGCTGGGCCATAATTGTCCTCTTTCAAACGCGCACGACTACCGACGCGGGGAGGACGGGAGGGAATTTATGAAGGGGGTTGGTTAGTATCTCTAATGGATAATGAAATCACTAAGATTCATTTAATCCATATCGAGATCCCTAACCAACCCCCTTCAACATTTGTATAATCCCTGACCCACACAAATAGCATACGGGAAGTATACTTACTGACTGGAGGAGGGGTCGGACAACGCAGACTACATCTACAAAGGGCCAGCCGCCAGAACCGCCTCAGCAAGGACCGGGCCTCCGGCCACCACGTCTCGCCGATAACATGAGACGAACGCATTTGGCGACGCCCAGCAAGGAGCCCGTAGAACCTCGCCCAACAGGGGCTCCGTTAACGAGAGCCCACGAGTCGGCCATCGCCCGGAACTCGTGGGCATGGACAAGTGACTAAAACAAGCGTATCATGTCCTGCTGCGAGAATCGCCAGCACCATTAACGAAGGGAAGCCCAGACGCGGCCATTGCCCGGGTCTTGTGACCCCGGGCCGGCGGCTGGGCAAAAAACTGGGTTCCCAGTAATAAAAAGCCCCCTTGGACGGAAGGGCCGACCACCCATCTCTTACCAGCCCTGACCTAATGCTAACAAGGTGCGCCAGGTACTCCGCCTCGGGTCAGGGCCAACGCCAGCAGGAAGACCGGCAGGACCGGCTCCAGCCAAGGGAGGCCCTCAACATAGGCTCAACCTGGAGCACGGACCAAGGCCTGAGAACACCGGACGAGACCCAGGACGGTACCAGAGACCTGGAAGATGGGCGTCGTAAACAAAACGCCTGCATGATTCGGGCACTAGGCTCTCGATGCAGTATAATTCAAATAAAATTATTAAGTTTGCAATTGGCAAGCATTTACCAAATACTTGCATTTCCTTTACCATAGGCAAAACAACAAATGAGCCATGTTCTGGCCCTCAAATTGCAAACTCCACCACTACAATACTAGCCAAATATTGTCACTATAAACCCATTCTCATATAAATAGAGCGCCATGACGAATACCGCAGATACACTGCTAATGTTAGTGCCATCAGTAATAGGCAACCTACATACATATTAGGTCACCTCAATCATGTGTATCACTATTTCATGTGAGCTACCCCACATAAGCCAGATAAATGACTCTCAAGGAATCTATTGTCCATTAAGACTTAATTGCCCCCCCGCAAAACATCCTGAAGACCGTGGGGAGAAGGAGCCATTGAGACGGGAGGAGACGGCCTCGCGTCCCCCCCGCCAGCTTATATCTGCAACGACCATGGGACTGTCGGGAACCCAACCCCGACCGACCGTCCCTGGAGGGGCGGAAGAAAAACCCCCCAAATATCCTGCATCTGGAACATTTGTAGGGACCGGATGGAGAAACGACAACCGGCACTAGGACCACCAAGCTGATGAGGAGGCCGGGAACCTGCCAAGACTCCGCCGGAGCCAACAGCCTCATGCGTAGGCGACGGAAGGCATCTGAACCACCCGAAGGAATCACTCGTGACTTCAGCTCGATGATGAGGGACCTAGCGACCTGACCCAACTGAGTATCTCTGCAAGGAGCAGACGAAGTACGACCTCTGAAAAGAGAATATCCGGACTCCTCGAGATCGTGGGGGCCTGGCACCACCGACACCTGCCGAAAGGGGTCCCTGGAGAAGGACTTCAGGCCAAATGAGAAGGCCTCGGCACTGAACTGACCGCAACCCAACCTGGGAACCGAGAGACTGCCAACAGCCTAGGCGAACGGGGGCGTGGGGATGAATGGAAGACTCCATGCTGAAACAAGGGACCTCTAGAACGGCAAAAAACGAGATACAATATCAGCCGGGGAGCCTCGTACGCAAGGGAACCAACGACACCGGATCAGGTTTAGTTACACAGCAACGGGGCTGAGGAAGAAGAAAACCCCGACTGTGTCCACGGAAAATTCAGTCCTCCCCCGGAAAACGAGGTATAGAACGTTTGGATACCAAGTTGGCTAACCACCCTATCAAAGCCAAACTGTCTTAAATGCAATGGCCAACCCGCCATCCGTGCACACGAGCATTCGACTGAGAAAGGGGAATCAAACTGATGAGTAACCGCCTTAACGAGGCTGACCCTATGATACAACTCCTTGTCCACAACATAAACAACGCCGATCGCGTGGCTTAAAACCAACAATGGCCCACTGGCCATCGCAACGGATCCCGGCGCATAACCCAGACCCACAGGCAACGTTATGCCCTGAGATCGGGCTCAAACCGGGCCGGATCCACACAGGCCTAGGGGAGATAGTAGTAGACAACAAACAAGCCATAAGACAAGAGTCGTGGCGACCCTGCCAGGACGCAACCTAAAGCCCTGGCGATCTCGTCCGAACACGAATCTGGACCCGCCTGGTCCGCAAACAGATGCCTCATCCTGCAGCCTCGCGACCCTCACTCGACGAGGGAAGCGAAACCTCCACAAAAAATATAACTGTCCGGCGCCCCACCTAGACGCCCGAAGGTAAAAACCAAAGGGAAGTCGGTGGGGGGGGGGGGGGGCACCGGCTCCCCCCCCACCCCACGGGACAGGAGCAAGGACAGCGATAAGGGGACCCGCCAGGGGTCGCGCGGGCACCCCGATAGGTCTACCGCGGACAGGGATCCCGGGGGAGCCAAAGGAACCAAAGGAACCCGCCCCGCGCAGCAAAGGGCAGCGGAAAAAAGGGGACCCGCCAGAGGTCGCGCGGGCACCCCGATAGGTCTACCGCGGGCAGAGATCCCGGGGGAACCAAAGGAACCAAGGAACCAAAGGAACCTACCCCGCGCAGGTGACTAAACACCCCGTGGCAAGTGACGCGCATCAACCCGTGCGTCAAAGGACATGCGGTCAAGACGACTATATCGAGAGAATTTTAATACAGCTCACAGCATGACCTACGTCTAGACGGGGCTCAAACCATACTCCCGCTCCTCAAGAATCAAATAGCATTCACTGAGAGCGACAGGAACTTATCCATATGCGTAACCAAAATTTAAATACAAGCCATAACATGGCTCCTTTCTTAATTAATTTACCGTGGCAATTATCAAAAAATTACGCTAGCGTCTAATAGCCCGGGGCGACACCCTGGCTAGCGCACGGATCGATCCCAACTACCTAAAGTAACGGGATCTCCTGGAAGCCACATCATAAAATCTATTCCCTCATACATTGTCGCACTGTCATGAGCAACGAGTATGGGACAAACTTCAAATTTAACTCTAAATATATACACACCAAAGAACCATATCACATAATGGTGACCCCAACGTGATGCGAACACGCAGTCTTCTGACCTGGAGTCAGAGGCGTTACCGCTGCGCCACGGCACCCCGAAATGTACATCAATCCCCCTGTACCACAGCACCAGGGGGAGCGCCGACAGAACGGACGAAAACAGCCGCAAGACTAAGAGTACTTACCCACGGCCTGGTGGGAACTGGCCTACCGAGACCAGGTATCCGGGAATAAGCAGTAGCCCGTCCATCCTGGGTAGATATAACCAGCGTGGTATGGTCGTAAGCTGGACGACGCCCAGTAGGCTCCTGGATGCACTGCTGACCCACGTGCGTCAAAGGCCTCGGAACGAGCTGGCTACTCCTGCTTGTGAGAGGACTTATTGGTAAAGGTGAGAAGTGGCCCGGGGAATAACATCTTTTACCGTGGCGAACCCCAGCTAGCTTTAATATAGCTTAATTATCTAAAGCTGGGGTTAGTCGGCCTTACTGTACCGCCTGCGACTTACAACCGGGGATAGCACCTAGGCTGGCGCAACGGTCCCGGGCCCTGCAGTGATAGGGGGACCGTCTTCAGGATCACCCTACAAACCTTAAGCCAAGGGATCACCTGGGTGCCACAACATTGCCTCGCCCAACCGTGAGGCGCGAAAGGCAAAACGGGAGTGAAAATCCATTCCCCCTGGTCCCAACTCAACTCGAACCGGGGGAAGAAACCCGGCCTCAATCGCCCTGACTCGCGATCCTCGCTACCCGAGGCCAACGAGAGGGCAGCACAAGACCTAGCTTAGATACCACACACAACAAACTCACCTGGGTGTTACATACATTGTCTTGCCCACCTGTGTGGCAGAACGGAGTTCCAAAAAAAAAAAAACCATACCCCCCCGGTCCCAACACACAGCGAACCGGGGGAAGGGAACCCGGCAACAAATCTCTGAGCCTAGCCCCCCCGCGGGGGCTGCGGCGCGGAACGAGACACCCCCCCCATCTCGGGGGGGGGGGCGGAGCGCTGCTGCAAAGGCCCCCTCCGAGGGGGCCGCGCTATAAATAACACGAAAAAACGGCCGAAGCGCTGATTAGATTTCCACCACCGTGGTACTCAACTCGGTCACATTCCTATCGGTTTCTAACAATTCTATCAACTACTGACAACAATCCCAATTGTGTTAACTGACCCCGAGGCCCAGTGCTACCACCGAGAGAGGGGCTAGTAATAAGGAAGTGACAACAATAATACAAATCTAGACGATGCAGGTTTGAGACCTGAAATATCATACCGCTTGTCAGCCTGATAAGCGGTTTACTCTAAGCGAAGGAATCACGTCATGGGACTTACCCCTGGTCCAGAGGGGACTGGCCTCCCTCGGTCAGGAATCCCGGGAGAAGAAGTCACTCGTCCATGCTGGGTGCGACGTTTCGAGTGCACCGGGCGCGGTGTCCCGCGCCCGTCAAAAGCTATGGAAAGAGCGGACTTACCCGGCTTGCGAGAGGACTTACGTGTGCGGTGAGAAATGGCCCGAGTCTTGAACTGCTCACCGTGGCCAAAGCCGGACATCATAGGCGAATTACAACCAGGGACAGCACCCCGGCTGACGCCACGATCCCCGGGCCCTACGATGATAGGGGGACCGTCTTCAGGGGACCCTACTAACCTCTAGCCATAGGATACCCCTGGGTGCCACAGCTACTGCTTCGCCCACCCGTGAGGCGCGAATTAGTAGAACGGGATTCTAAATTTGGTTCCCCCGGAACCGACCTATTGAACGACCCGGGGGAAGGGAACCCGGCCTCAAACTCCCCGTCTCGTGGCCCTCGCCGGACGAGACCGACAAGACGTCCTCCCAACCATCATCCGATGTCATACCTAGATGCACAAAGGAACAAGGTAAAGAAAAAACAAAGGAAAAAAGGAGGTTAACATCCCCCCCATAAACACTCAATTATTATTATTTTTTTTTTTTAACAACAAAATAATTTTTTTTTTTTTTTTTTTTTTTTTTTTTTGTCCCTTCGCGGGCACCCCCGCACTTTTTTTTTTTTTTTTTGAAGTGTGGGGGTGGGGGGGGGGGGGGGGGAAGGGGAAGGGGGCGGAGGGCCAACAACCCCGACGCCACCTCCCCCCAACACATGTTTCAAACCATGGTGACCCCGACGAGGCACCACCCCCCCTCAACAAAACAAAGGCCAAAAGGACAAGCCACGACCACGAGGTCGAGCCAGCACACACCACAACAAAGCCATAAAAACAAAATGGCGGGAATGCAAGAATACAAACATGACATCAAAAATAAAAAGTAAAAACTTTCAACATCATTCATGAATCGAGCACAACGCCTCCGAAATGATTGACGGCCATAGAAAGAAAGGAAGCAACATTATACACGAGCCAAGACGCAAGGCCCCCCGAACGAGGGGGCCGAGCAAGCCCAAAAAAATCAATCTTATACATGACCCGAGGTATAGAGCCCCGAGAAAAAATTTAAATGGGAGTGAAAACTCGGACCGAATCTCGCCCGTAACTCCGGGGGAACACTCCCACAGCGAGCCGTCCGAAAATTCACGCATGCGTCATTTTCTTAACCACCAACGGAGCGCCAGAAAAACCTAACAAAAAGCTCCGAAAATGGTCTCAATATCGCTTCTGACAAGGTCCAAGGACTTACAAATCAAAATAGGGTTATTGCGCTACACTGATAGATAGAAAAGGAACGGTCTTACTTTAGTTGTAGACTGCTACGAAAATTCTTAGAATCAAATGCAAGAGCGCGATTTCTAGCGTGACTGTCTCTAAGGCGTCGCAAATTGAAAGAGGACAATTATGGCCCAGCGCCGGGTATATATAGGTGGTGTAGTCTCGGTCCAAGGCAGTTTCTTTTTAGGGTGGTTTTTAGCGAGTTGTTTTCTGTGCATCCAAATGGATATACAAATGTTGAAGGGGGTTGGTTAGGGATCTCGATATGGATTGACTGACTGCAACTAGAATAGAAAAAGGCGACAGTTCAGCAACTTTTTAGAGAAATTAAACTAATTAAATATGCCATCAGACCTTTCATGTCTAGAAAGGCGAGGAACATTTAGCAAAACAAATTTGAAAGGGCTCAAAAGGTTGATTCCATTTTATATTCTGAGGTAACTGGCTGATCAATTCTTAATGTGCAAATGTTATAAAGAGGGTGACAATAAAACAATTGGAGAAACTACAAATGCTATGAAAACTGTTTCTGTTCCGAACAGGAAACAAGACAAATTTTGCAAACATTTCAAGGCAAAAAAGGGCTGAACATTCTTAATTCATTAACTACATGTACTTGATTGATTATTCATGTCCAAGTCTTATAAAGAGGGCGACAATTCATCAATAAGAGAAATCTAAAAGTGCAATTAAACCGTTTATGTGTCTGAACGGGAAACAGGAAACAATCGTGCAAATGTTTCAAGGCAAAAAAAGGGCTCAAATTGTTGATTCCAATCAATTTTTTTTCAAGAACTAGGTAATTGATTCTTCATAGATGCAAATGTTATCAAAGGGGGAACAAATTCAACAAAATGATGACATAAATGGTACCCTGGGGTACCAAATGAAAATCTGCCATTTTGTTTAATTATTTATTTATTTTTCAGGGCTGTACACTGGGGTACCAAAGAGTGTAAAATTATTTTTGTTATGCTTTATTTACGTTCAAAATGCTCTCTTTGCAGCCGGGGTAGAGTGCATACAAGCGCTGCATGCACAACGCAATACACCAGCGGCATCTATGATTGCTCTGCGGTACGGTTTTACATTGGGTGGACACAAGATGGCACTACACAACACGGGATACCGGGGTACAACGGTACCCCGAGGTACTGCGCGTGTCATCAAATGGAGAAATTACAAATGCAATGAAACTGTTAATGTTCTGACCAGGAAACAGAAAACAGTTGTGCATATGTTTCAAGGCCAAAAAGGGGCTCAAAATGTTGGTTCCATTTTATTTTTCAAGCAACTGGTTGATTGAAACTTAATTTGCACCCCCCCCCCCCCAAAAAAAAAGGTGACAATTAGAGAAACTTAAAAAGTGATGATGTTTCTAAACCGAAAACAGGAAACATTTTAACGTTCCAAGGCAAAAAAGGGGCTCAAATTGTTGAATCCATTTCATTTTCCTAAGGAGCTACATGTAGGTGACCGATTCATGAAGTGCAAATAGGGAAAATCGAGAGAGGGAAACGATTAGAGACACTGATACATGTACCATGATACCCTTTTCCTCAAAAAGGGCAAAGCACATTTGGGATAAACAATTCAGGATAGCTGAATACAACTGATAATATCCCATTTTTAGAGTATGTAGGTGATTGATCGTATCACCTGCAAAAAGGACTAACAGGGCAACACTTTACCTCATTGCCTATGCGAAACTGGGGGGGGGGGGGGGCGCCTGGATAAAGCTCTATACGAATTGCAGAACATAGTAGGAAAAAGATAATAACATTTCAGCAAAGTTGACAAAATTATTTGATATATATCATTAAACTACCTACATATATACATTTTTAGTGAAATAGTCAAATTTATGTTTCCACAGAATATATTTCAAAATAACAATATTGATAAATACCGATATATTTATATTTTAAAGAAGCCTGAAGAACAGCATGCATCTTGATCAATTTATTGTATAAAATAATAATACAGTAATACATTTGATTTCTATAGCGCCTTATATGAAAAACATCTCTAGGCGCTTTACACAAAAATCCAAAATACTTATCTATGTGTACGTGTGCAACATAATATATTATATGCCAAACTCTATATCAGTTCTCATAAGTCTATTGAACTCTCCTGATTTATTAGATCAAGCTCTCATCATATTTTCAAGAATTGAAATTGCAACTATTTTTAGCAGACAGGGAGAAGGCCTAAGTAAATTTCAGCGCGCAATTTTCATCATCGATGATTCAAAAATGGAAATTTCTGGCTATAAGTAATTTTTCAAGGCTCAATTTTGTCACAGCAATCTAAAATAGGAATATAATGAATTCAATTTAGAAGGGCAGGCCGGGGTCTGATCTTCAAATAGGCCTTGTCCCATATGGATATGGTTTCATGAAACCCTGCTAGCTTAGTTCCATGCTAAGTGCATTTCGGATGATACATTTGTGTGCAAGAAACAGCTTTCCCTTAATAGGTACCAACTAAGTTAACCCTAGTTAGCAACTAAAAGATTGTGTGTTTAATTCCTAGCCACATCATCCAAAATACACGTAGCATGAAACTAAGCTAGCAGGCTTTTATGAATTCATATTGGCCCTGGAGTTCGAAAAAAACAAATTAGAAATAAGAAAACGTTTAAATTAGAAAGCTGCTAGGTCAAGTCTTAAAATAGTTCCTGAGCGCAAACAAAATAGAAATAGATGACTTTTACACCAAACTAGGTCAAATCTTTCAATAGGTTCCAAAGTACATGAAGGGTAGAGGATGGGTTAACAGGTTAAAGTGATCCCATTCATTTCATAAGATAATTCCAAAAGTGATATGAGACTTCAATCATATACAAATATCATTGTAAGATTCTTCTCAATGATGTGTGATATTTACCTAGAAAAAGAACAGCGTTAACCCGTTCCCTACGAGTTTGTGAAATCCCCATAGACTTTGCACACAACCCACCCGATTCCCGTAGTCTGGGGGTTAACCTAGTGGGGGAAAAAAATGACAATTTATGTCAGATTTTATCCTGCATAATCCTACGATGAATGATTGGAGTATTCAAACTCTTTTCAATTCAATCCTACTTGTACATATCTCCATAATTAGGGAGACATTTGAAAAATCAAAACCCATTTCATTCTTCCAGTACCATTTTAAAGGCAACCAACAACGAACAAGAAACTAAAATATTTCCATATTAGGGAGACGTATCCAAACCCATTCCATTCTTCTTTTACCATATAAGGCAAAATGTGAAAGCTCTGAATTTGTGGCCATTTTAGTTGAATTTGACAAAGTTAATGAATCACTTTAATAACAAACGTTAAAGGGAATTCAGACCGGTATATAAGACGCGTGGATCCATCTTGCGCACTTTTACGCACAGTACGTAATCCCCATTGGCTCAGTTATAAGTAGCGATCGCAAACTGTCCCACTTCCGAATACCCGAGTCAAAAAAGCATCAAAAATAGTCGCGTTCGGAATGTTTGTACTAGTCGAATGGAGATCCATCAGAGATGTTTACGAGGGAAAATATCACGTAACACGCTTAACCGCAACCGACTTCAAAGTGCCGCTGTTTGATGTCTTAGGTGACAGCGTGAGAAATTCTTGCTGCATGCAATTTCATAAGAAGGCCCATGTTCAGATATTTCGAAGCACCGCTCTTCGATCGATCCAACACATATCGTGAGTTTACCTCGAGAGATTACGATGGAGTCGAGTTGGAATTTGCTGACTACCCATTATAACCCACGCATATATGACTTTAACAAAAATAAATCAAATATCCCTTTACAAGGTCATGTCTAAAAATAGTTCCTCTCAATCATAATTTGACTCTGCATGGTATCTGATGCAAGATCAGAGCAATTTTTCAAATATTAATCTTTCTACGAGGTCATATCTGACAACAACTTTGCGCAGTTCACATTTTGTAACCTTTAGAAAACGCCACCCAACAATACCCATCAATGGTCCAGGACCAGTAAAAAAAAAAAAAGAAGAAAAGCAAAAAAGATGCATCCAGAAAATTACATACATGTACATGATTGGAAATTCAATGATTTCATACATCGTAGCAGAAATGTTTAAAATATTAATCTTTCTACAGGGTCATATCTGACAACAACTTTGCGCAGTTCACATTTTGTAACCTTTAGAAAGCGCCACCCAACAATACCCATCAATGGTCCAGGACCAGTAGGAAAAAAAAAAAAAAAAAGCAAAAAAGATGCATCCAGAAAATTACATACATGTACATGATTGGAAATTCAATGATTTCATACATCGTAGCAGAAATTTCTTCTAACAAATAAAATATTCAGTATTTATGCAAATTACTATCTAGTCGGAAGTTTAACCAAATTTATTTGTATCCACCGCAGAAAAATACCCCAAATGGAGCCTCTCACCATTATGTTCAAGGTGAATATCCTAGCAGAAAGTCCTTCTAAAAAATAAGCTCCACATTAACCATGTAGAATGGAATGTCTAAATAAAAAGGATTATAGTATCATGATTATGCACTAGCACATTATGTGTATAACAATATCCAACATTGATTTTATCCAGCACAAAACTATGAAAAAATGAAATACCTAAAATCAATAGGATATCATGATCGTGCACAATCATCATATTGTGTATTTCAGTAAACAACATTGATTTTATCTGGCACACACAGAACTATGAAAAAAATGAAATACATGATGTGAATTACTGCATAAAACTGCTTAGCTACTATAATAATGCATGCGTGGTAAAATAAGAGTCAATGTAGGGCCTAAATTTTCAATCCTAGCAGAATCTTCTTCAGAGGCTAAAATGAAATACCTAGGAAGCTAACGTCTAAATCAAAAGGATATATTATCATAATCATGCGATATCATTATGGGTATAACATTAAACAATTTATTTTATCCGGCGCAGAACAACTTGTATTCAACAAAGTTGAACAAAATTCATTTTATCCACCACAAATTTTTTCATTTTTTTTAAAAGTCAAAATTGAAAAAGTCTGCAACAATAATGTACAAGGTCACTATCCTTGTGGATGTTTTCTTCTGAAAAACAAGGTCCATATTTACTACGTAGATTGTGATGGCGACGCTTTTATGAAAGGCAATCCGCCATACTTAGGATATTGTTGACTGAGAATGAGAAGGGCGCTTTAGTCACTTTTTTTTAAAGTTTGAAGTTTTGAAAGCCATGTAGAAAACAACATAGATCTCGGAAATAATATCGCTAGTGATATTTGTTTGTCTCGCAATGTATGGACAACAAGGAATCTAAAAGATCACGACGTTTCGTGCGCCGCTGCAACACTTCGTCAGGTGATAGAATCTAATGTAAGCAAGCGTGTTTTATACCCGGCGGTAGGCTCCAACGCGCTATCCCGCATGAGCGAGTACATAGATCTCTTTTATAATTGTGGAATGTTTCCCACAATTAGATGTAATGATTATTTGAACATTTCACTTCACGTAGAGGCTCCGACCAACAAGAGAGTATGCATAACGCAATTTAGCTAAAAATCGACTTAACGCCCTTCTCACTCTCACCGAACGATATTTAAGAGGCCCCTCATATCAAATCCATCGCTGAATGTGCATCATCAGTCTAGACCATAATGCATAGCAGTAACATAGACAGGCTGAGAGGGCTTAATATATGCCCAGTGAAACAAAATCAACAACAAGCACATAGATAGGAGCCCATGGCATTTTTGCCCCCCCCCCCCCCCCCCCCCCCGAGATGATCAAAAGAGCCCCCATAAATTCAGAGTGCTATTAATTTAGTCTAATATACTACTATGGTGCAAAGCATACATTGTGTATTCATCGCATAATAGCAGCCTTCCATAATTTGGGGGCTCATTTACAAATTTCTTTTGGGGGGAGGAGGGGGGGTGGGGGGGGGGGGGGGGCGAACTGCCCCAAGCCCCCTGTGAATCTTATTTACTGGGCATCCAAAATTAGTCAAATATTCTACCATGGTGCAACTAATTTGTATTCATTGCACGCATAAAGGAGCATTCCAATATTTGGACTGTATAATGTAATGCATTTTTCTTAGCAAAATGATTTGTGCGACTGTGTTTTGATTGTATAATAAAATTATTGCCGCATTATTTGCAATGTATAATATAGATGCTTCCTGGACATAGCTACTGTCATTCCTTTAGCTTACATATTAGATGTAATTTTTTTCAGAGCATTGTTTTATGTTTTGATAGGTTTATAGAACAACACTCCATGTGTTTTGACTCCAAACAAAGAGTTTTCTGGACAAACCTTTCTCTTTTTATGAAATGTTAAAGTTTGAAGTGTACAATTATTCATCTGTGTTTCCGTTGTATAATGTAGTCTTGAGGCTTTTAAAGAAAACTTGTTTAAATGTATACATTATGCTGTTTCTTAATCAAAACTATGAAAAGGCTTTTTTTAACAGAATGATTTTTGCACATTTGGTTTGTATATTAGATGTAGAGGTTTTAAAGAGCAAAAGTGTTTTTATATGTCGCCATTGTATAATGTCAAAGCATTTGAAGTTAAACAAAAGTATTTGTTATTTCAAACATAGAAAGTACAGAACTGGTTAAGACCAGCATAATCTAGTATGGAACTGGTCAAGACCAGCATAATCTAGTATGGAACTGGTCAAGAACAGCATAATCTAGTATGGAACTGGTCAAGACCAGCATAATCTAGTATGGAACTGGTCAAGAACAGCAGAATCTAGTATGGAACTGGTCAAGACCAGCAGAATCTAGTATGGAACTGGCTATTAAGACCAGCATAATTTAGTAGGGAACTGGTCAAGACCAGAATAATCCAGTATGGAACAGGTTCAGAACAGCAGAATCTAGTATGGAACTGGTTAAGAACTGCAAAATTGGGCCAGGCTGGAATGGAGGAATAATCGCATGACCCAATTATGCTATAGATCTATTTTTGTTTTTCTATCCGCGAGGATCTTAAGGGGGATAAGAATAAATATGTAGCAACATGAAATGTCTCATCGCATCGCATCGCATCGCATCGCATCTCGTGCAGAGCATACAAGAAATAATTAGCGGTTGTACGAGTCGTTATTCTATGGGGGGGGGGGGCCTTGGCTTACATCAGGGCTGGTTTCAATAATAAACGGGCTAACGTGGTCTTGGATATAGTGCATGTTATACCATAATCATCTAAAGGGTCTTCAGTTAGCTCAATCTTACACTTAATAATAACAATTATAGCAATTATATAGAGCGCCATGTATCTAGGTGCTCAAGACTTCTGGCTATGTTCTACTTTTAATTAACCCTTTCAGAACTGGTCCTGAGAATTTCTCTTACCAGCATCTACAGAGAATGCACGCTTAAAGGTACCGTTGAGTATTGGTATTTCCTGAAGTGCCCCCCGATATTTTTTTGTGAGATAATGAAAAACTGACTGTTAAATTTGAAAGAACATACAATTTTAATGACAGAATAAACTTTATTTGATCAAAATCGGTTCAGAAACGGCTGAAATATCCATAAGCATATTTTTATTCAAAAGATTCTTCACCGGTAATCACCGGGGGATATTGAGACTTTTTAGAGAAAAAAATTTAAAATGCTTAAAGACTACTTGGAAAAAATCTGAATAGGTTATTAAAAAGTCGTTGATGATATCTCTATTGAATCATTATTTTAACAAAACATTAAGTGCACAATTTTGTATGAAAAATGGCTAAAACCATTGATTTTTTTAAATAGCGCCCTCCTGAGTTGTAACGGCTCTTTTTGAATGATAACAGGGGTTTTACTTTGTCGTTTGTAATTGTGTATACTTTTCGAGCATGGTAAAATAATAACTATTACTTTGTACCGTAATGGTGCAGGTTTTGGTTACTAAAGTTAAGTTTGACCAATACTCAACTATCCCTTTAATGATTCTCATGCCGGGGGGGGGGGGGGGGGGGGATGCTACACTGCCGTTCGCCATTTTTAACTAGGCTAGTTTGTGCTACATTGTACATAACACCCGAGTCAGTAAATGTATTTCACACCACACGCAAGCCATTAGCTAGATAATAATATATATTTAAGTCTTATTCATAGAGTGCATAATATGAAAAATACACCCCTATGCATGATTTACAATTACTTATCCATCACAACAATTTACAAAACGAAATTCACAAAAAAAATATATAATTCAAACTTACGTACACATGTTTACAAAATATTATAAAATTAGCACAGCGCATCTGAATAGCAAATCAGAACTACCTTCAAACTAAAATCAAATCCGTCTTAAACGGATAAAGCCAGCCATCTTCAAAAAAAGAAATCATCTCGAAGGGGTTTTCCCGTTGCTTACAGGAACTTGGTGGGCTTTGTACAACAAAGTAGACGTGAATTTCAGAACCTAGAAGGGAAGAGGTTAAATCATCTTCAAGATCAGATCGTCTCGAAGGGGTTAAGTCATGTTCCGTCCGTCGGCTTGGGCAATAGTTCAGAATATTGAGCAGGAAGAATTCAATATATTCATATTGTATATATATATTCGGCAAGACCTAGGGGGATCTCATATGAGATGGACTGAATCAAATTATTGACCTCGGGGAAAGTCAATATCGGTGGCGTAGCCCAAGATATTTGAACCTGGGGGTTGCAATGGTGGGGTGTAAAAAATGGGGGTGTGGTGTAAACAATGGGGGGGGGGGGTACAATAGGAGTGCGAAAAAGGGGTTAGGTTTATTAATAGTTGAAGTGTCTTTTATTGATCTGTTATTAAGGCTTAAATATTCAATTTGAAAGAGTGCCCACACCACAAAACAACAACAACAAAAGTAGGGCAATCTGGGGTTGGACATAATAGGAGGGCGAAAAAAGTGGTTATGTTTATTAATAGTTTATGTTATTTATTGATCTGTTATTAAGGCTTAAATATTCAATTTGAAAGAATGCCCACACAACAACAAAAGTGGGGGATAGAAATGATTGAAGGTTCTAGGGAAAATAATGGGGCAATGATTAAGGGCCACAAACTGGAATGGGGAATAAAACGGGGCAAAATAATTTTGTTTTACTGACAAGGGGGACGATTCAACACCCCTCGACACCCCTCCACCCCTCTCAGCTATATGCTGATGGTCAATATGATTTGTGGGGATGGTATTAAGTGCATATATTGGCGGGAAATCCATTCTTCATTTTGAAATTCTACGTTTGCCTCTTCCTCCCTTTTCCTTGTTCTTTCTTCAGATTCAGATTGATTTTTTTCATTCATTTCCATGTTATTCAACATCCGGATGCCATAGTCGACAATGTTACTACAGTAGATCCCATCAGTGCCTAAGGCCCATATTTGTGGTTTGGTAGTCCTACACTTAAACAAGAAGAAGACTAGTTATGTGAAGTGTACATGAAGAAAGAGCATAAATTCCTCTATTTTTAGAGCCCTATTTTGTTACTCTACCTGCTTTATTTATTTTTTAATTATTTTTATTATTGCGTAAATCACTATAAATTACAAAAACCTTAAAATGGCAACACATTGTGATATTTTAAAAACAGATATTGGCGTTCAAAATGGCAACTTTGCGGCAATGTCACTTCATATTTGTCTTAAATGGTCATTACTAAATATGCTCCACCTATTTTTATGTCATTGATCGGTCAACAAAATTTAGGAGTTGCCAATTTGTAGAGGAAAACAATGATCAATTTTCACATAAAATAGCTCTCGTCCTTGATGGGTTAAACTGGTCACATCCATATCTGCTGTGATCCAGAGCATTTACTAACAACCTTTAGGCAGTCTACATTTATTAAGCATAATCTTCGCTCATCTTTAATCAAATGAATTGGCGGAATCTCACAAAGCTGTATGATATCATCATGGATAATACTTGCCTGCCGGAAATTATGCAAAGCTTTTGGGAAAAGTTGAAATCCAATATAATTTCATGATAGGTTCAGTAAAAACAGATCTACAAACAGAACAAATTCATGTAGATAAACATGCCTACTGTTACGAAGTATTAAAATAAATCATCTTTGAAATACAGTAAAATAAAAGAGAACATGCAAAATTATTTAATGATACATGTAGGTTCAGTTAAAACAAGATACAAAGAGAAAAAAAAGAATCTATGTAGATAAACATGTTTGATGTGAGAAGTACATTAAATTATCTTTGGAATACATTTTTAATGATTATTATAAACATGTTCATGTACTTGTAAGTAGCATAAGGGGCATACTTCAGAAAATAATATGATTTGCTCTCAAATGTAAAAATGTCCCACAGAAGCCCAAATCTGTGTGTTTACAATGCAAAAGAGGCGAGCTCACGTCACAAGACCCCAAACATATGCCTCTAGAATTATACAAAATCTCACATTAAACTGGCCATATAGATCTACATTATTATGCTGAGATCCAGAGCATATCAACTAACATCCTTCTGGCGGTCTTCATTTATTGAGCATAATCTTCGCTCGTCTTTAATCAAGTAATCCTGCAAAACTGTATGATGTTTTCAGGGCTAATACTTGCCTAACAGAAAAACTATCATCCAAAAAACTGTTCAGTAAAAGCAGGAACAAATTATAAATGTATACAGTACATGGCTACTATTTAAGAAGTATTTATTTTTTTTCTTGAAACTAAGTGATATGAAATGAAAATATGAAAATATGTTGTTTTATATTAAATCATTTGTTTTCATCCAGTGGTATTCCTTTTAATCGAGAAGAAAACAACTCTCTCCTGTATAATTTTATTCATTTTGATTAATACTATCTTGTAAAATTAGTAAAAAATTGATGTCGGGCAAGTAAAATTTCATTAATTGACAAGTTTGCTTGCCCGATTAGGCAACTGACAAAGTACAAGAAAAGG
Organism: Echinarachnius parma; assembly: GCA_037951105.1. Taxonomy (NCBI): domain Eukaryota; kingdom Metazoa; phylum Echinodermata; class Echinoidea; order Clypeasteroida; family Echinarachniidae; genus Echinarachnius; species Echinarachnius parma. The sequence continues at coordinate 126,090 of JBAMJV010004527.1, forward strand.
CCAAAATTACAAGAAAACGATGTTATTTCATAAGTGTTAATCTCATCTTGAAGAAAGAGGGCGAGAACATTCTAAATTTGGGCAAGTAAAATATAAAAACGCATGAATATACTTGCCCAAACAGACCAGAACAGGAAAAAGTTAGTGTGGAGTTTGGTATGCCACTGACTTATACTTCACATATATGTGACCGACTATATAAGCAAAACCAGGCGCTTGTCGGTACAAAATCAAAATGTAGATTTTCATACCATTAGGCCAAAAAAAAAAATTTGTTTGATTGGCGTAACGGGCAACCAGAAATTAGGGTAGGTCGGTCGGGATTTTTTTTTTTTTTTTTTTTGTCAGCACAAATACACAAAAACACACACATAACACATCGAAATTCCAAATTCTATTGCAATTTTTTATTTTTTTTAATTTTATTTTTTATTTTATTTTTGTAAAAATAAAATTCAGAAAAAACCCGTAGGGTCGGCGTGCATTAGCGCCGGTATTTTTAGGGTCGGGCGGGTTACGCCAATCCAACAATTTATGTTTCATGGCCTTAGAAAGGCCTCATCACAAGCTTTCATTTGATGCTTTGTTCTAACTAATTGGTCAATAATTGGCAAAGATATGATTGTTTCAATTTAACAATCATAGGTCTTTACACACATTGTGTGAACTTGTGTGAAATGCCCATTTCTTCAAAACATGAATTACCGACAAGTGCCGGGTTTTGCTATGGCCGGTCACATATATGTACACATCTAAAGTAGATGTGAATTAATTAGTGTAGCATTCTTGCTAACAACACTGCTCCGGGCACTATTACGTCACATAAACACTCATTATCCAAGACTTGACAACCATGCATAGTTACCATGGCAACAGGTAATACCCTGTAGTCTCATTAGGAACTATTTACAGACACTTCACAAATAAAAAAAAATAAATTGATACAAAAATAATTTTGTATAAAGTCATACTGTATCAATAGAAAACTACAAAAAGAATGTTGCATTGTTAGGTAAGCAACAAATTGAACCATCTTGGGCCACTGATAATTAACCCATTGCTCTCTGGAACCTGGCATAACATGCTTTAAGTCTATCTCACAGTCAACAGGTTCCCAATAGACGGACATCATCTATATTTTAAACATTATTCCTATCAAGCAACAGCTTTGCAGAAGAAACCTCCTTTGTAAGCAAAAGAATGATATAATAATTAATCTATAACACAAATAAAAAGTGATCTAAACATCTGCTACATGCACAGTAAAACAAAAAGGATAACGCACGACAGATTCATGAAGTAATGAGCTGAAATCAATCTCCAAAGAACAAATGGAGGAGATATTACTTCCACACAACACAAAATTATCTTCTCCCTTGAAGACGAAATACCAATCTTATATTACAGCAGAAGTTGCAGAACATTTTATGAAAAAGATGTCACATAATGCACGACAGATGAAGTATTGAGCTGAAACTCATCCCTAAAGAACAGGAGAAGAATATATTAGTCAATGAATAAAAAAAACAAATCTCCTTCTCCCTCCCTTGAAGACCAAACACCAATGTTATGAGCAACAGATCAAGAACATTTCCTTTTCTCCTCAGTGAAAGTCTGTTTGGTCGCAGGTATATGATCATTCGCACTTTGAGCCAGTACCTTCTCATACATGTAGAAGTCAGTTTTAACAAAAATGCATTATCCTTGGGAAAACAACTTACTCAGCATTCAACTTTTACCAATCAACTTTTACCAAGCAATTCAAACCACTTTGACCAAAAGCGATTAGCATATCATAAACATGGCTCCCATTGCAAGTAGCTCAAAATAATGAAAAATGCAACAACAGCTTCCTTGCAAGAATATTCAGGACTGAAGAAGCAGATTAATCCGACGAAGATGGAGAAGAAATGTTAGTTGGTTTCAATTTTATCCGACACAAACACTTGACCATATAAAATCAAGAACATATTATTATTTATCATGGAGATTTAGAGCCACCCAATTGACTCTAAGAAGTATGGGATTCAAAATATGTTTTACTTGCACCAATAGCCGTCTCTTTAGGATGTTAAAGCTTTCCACGAATAAATGTTTGCCAAAAAACACACACAAACACTGCTGATCATCTGAAAATGAAAATGTTGTATACTGGAGTCACCATCTAAACTGATCTTACGGCTAGGAGAATCTTGAACCGTTATGAATAGAGAGGGTGAATTTTTTTGTTTGCAAAAACAAGCTCTCGTAATGGTTCTCCGCAAATAAATGATTTTGTTTTTAAAAAACACACAAACACTGGTGATCATCTGAAAATGAACATGTTGTATACTGGAGTCACCATCCAATCTAAACCTTACGAGTAGGAGAAACTACCACCGTTACGATTAGAGAGAGAGGGTGGATTTGTTTGTTTGCAAAAACAAGCTCCCGTAATGGTTCTCCGCAAATAAATGATTTGTTTTTAAAAAAAACACACAAACACTGGTGATCATCTGAAAATGAAAATGTTGTATACTGGAGCTACCATCCAATCTGATCTTATGAGTAGGAGATATTCAACCGTTGTGATGGATTTTTTGTTTGCAAAAACAAGCTCCCGTAATGGTTCTCCGCAAATAAATGATTTTGTTTTAAAAAACACACACAAACACTGGTGATCATCTGAAAATGAAAATGTTGTATAGTGGAGCCAGAATCCAATCTGATCTTACGGGTAGGAGATTCTTCAACCATTATGATTAAAGAGGATGGACTTTTTTGTTTGCAAAAACAAGCTCCTGTAATGGTTCTCCGCAAATAAATGATTTTGTTTTAAAAAAACACACACACACAGTGGTGATCATCTGAAAATAAACATGTTGTGTAGTGGAGCTACCATCCAATATGATCTTACAAGTAGGAGATTCTTCAACCGTTATGATTAAAGAGGATGGACTTTTTTCTCTTTTTTTTCTGCAAAAAACGAGCTCTCGTATAATGGTTCCCCGGGCATGAGCAGAGCTACTTGGATTAAATTCAGATCTTGCTGCTGCTTTGCGACGGAATGCATCAATTTCTCCTTTTCTCTTTCCATCTCGATCTCTTGCTTACTCTCCTTCTCTCGTTTCATTTCTCTTTTCTTTTTTCTGACCTTTTCCGTCTCCTTTCCCCCCTCTATGAATTGTTTTAAACAGGGCACTAGCACTTGCCCACTTGTCCAGGGCAAGTAAAACAAAAATAATGTTGGGCAAGTAAAATATTATAAATGGTCTAGTTTGTTTGCCCTATCGGGAAACTGATATTTCAGTTCAAATACAATCTTGAGTAGATTGTAATTCATTACATTTGAATCTCATCTAGAAGTAAGCAGGCAAGTAAATTTTCTCTTTGGGCAAACAAAATTTGAACATTTATGATTTGACAGGCCCGAATGGGCCCGGTAGAGAAAAAAAAGTTAGTGTGGAGGCTTGTGTATATATGTTTCTGACATATTTTCGTTTTTTCAACTCTATTCTTTATCCAACTCCCCTTATCTTTCTCTTCTCTCTATCCATGCATTTTTTTGTCTATCCCTCTTTTCTCCCTCCCGCTCTCTCTCTCTTCCATCAATTATATCCCCTTCACTATAATACTTCATATTCTCCTTATTCCTTGCTATTCTCTTTCTGATTCCCCCTCTATCTCTCCCTTCCAAAACAATCTATCTTTATAAATATATCACCCTTTTCCCCTTTCTTTCTCTTTCTTTGGATCCCCTTTATCTCCCTTTTTCATCATCATCATCATCATCATCATCATCATCATATCCCCCCCTCTCTCTATCATCTTCATCTCTCTCCCTCTCTCAGCCCCCACCCCCCCCCCCCCCCGCCCCCCCCCCCCCTCCCCACTCCATCTTTCTCATACTCCCTCTCCTCCCCTCTCTGTTTCATCATCATCATCTCTCTGATTCCCCCTCTCTCCCACCCTACCCCTCTCTATCATCTTCATCGCTCTCCCTCTCTCAGCCCCCCCCCCCCTCCCAACCCCCCCAAATTCATCTCTCTCATTCTCCCTCTCCTCCCATTTCCTTTTTTCATCACCATCATCATCTCTTCCCCTCTCTCTCTCTCTCTGTCTCTGTCTTCCTCCCCATCTTCCTATAACTCTCCCCTTCCTTCTTTACCTCTCTCTCTACCCTTTTATGTCATCTCCATCTCCCCCTATCTCACCCCCCCCCCCATCTATCACTCCCCCTCTCCTCCCATCTCCTTTTCATCATCATCATCTTTCTCTCTCTCCCTGTCTCTGTCTTCCTCCCCAATCAGACCTTCATTTCCCAGATTATCTTCAACCTCAAAATGACAAAACAAGGTCAGGAGGGATTTACAGACAACGCTGCGGCGACGACGACGGGAGCAATATCGAAAATAGAAATAAGAGGAATATTTAATGGACCCTGAAGGGACGTGCATCACATACTTGAATCCGCATTCACAAGACGGATTGCGCGCAATCTCCTGTTTATTTATAGTTCTTAATTGTTTAGACGCATCACAAACATGCATCATTTATCACAATTTTGATTTTTTTTTTTCCCCCGGGAACGTCTTGTAAAAAATAAATATTTAAAACTATTTTGGTTCGATAAAATCCCTCATCATTATACCACATTATTGTTGTCAAGATGGATTGTGCGCAATTATCCTGCATTTATTTATAGAACTCATCACAAACATGCATCGTTTATCATTAAACAACTTTCCCCAGGACATGGATTTACAAAATAAATATCAGAAATTATTTTGGTTTAATAACATCCCTCATCATTATATCTCATTATTTTAGTCTAGATGGATTGCGCGCAATTATCCTGTTTATTTATAATTCTTAATTGTCGATACACATCACAAACATGCATCGTTTATCAGTTTTTTTCCCAGGGTATGCTTAAAAATAAACTATATACATACAAGATACAATTTGGGTTTTATAATCATCCCTCATCATTATATCACATTATTGTTAAGTACTTTTTAGTATTTTTAGTCACAAAATAAAACCGGTCAATATGGTTCATGTGAATAGTTCACGATAGTTTGTAAACAAGATAAGCGTTCATCATTTATCCCTAAGTAATACATGTAGTGCATCCTTTCAAAAACAAAATTGTACAATCCTGTATATTTATAGTCCCAAAGAATTTGTGACACGCCAATAATACGCATCATTTATCATACTTTGTAGATAACGCACAACACAAGATATGCACTGTAATATACGCAATAAAATTGTGCAAGCTTTTTTATTTATAGACTTTCTCTTGTTTTGGACACAGCTTCAATGCAAATCATTTATCATAGGCTTAGGGCGGGCACAAACAAAAAATGTATTGTCATATGTAAAATAAAGCTGTGCAATCTTGTATATTTATAGTCCTCAAAACAAAATTGCAAAAAAAAAAAGCACCATCTATCATAGTATTTAGAGCACGTACAACATAAACAAGTACTGTAATATTGAAAATAAAATGTTGCAATCCTGTTTGTAAATAGTTCCATTGTTTTAGACACAGCTTCAACACAAACCATTTAGTCTTAATAGGGCAGGCGCAAAAATAAATATGTGTACTGTCATAGACAAAATAAAGTTGTGCAATCGTGTATATTTATAGTCCTTCAATGTAGGCTTAGGTTTTGTTGCACGACAACAAAATGCATCATTTATCATGTAGTATTTAGAGCACGTAATAAATAAACTAGGTACTGTAATATTGACAATAACATTTTGCAATCTTGTTTATTTATAGTTCCATCGTTTTGGACGCAGCTGCAGCACGAATCATTTATCAAAGTTTTAAGGGCAGGCACAAAATAAATATGTACTGTCATATATTTACAAAACAAAATTGTGCAGTCCTGTCTATTTATATTCCCTAAGTTGTGTTGCACAGCACAACACACACCATTTATCACAGTTTTTATGGCACAGGGAAAATAGATATGTTCAATCAATACAAACAAAATTGCAATTTGTTTGCAAAAATGTCTAGTCCCGACAATTTATACACAAAATATACATCATTTATCAAAGTCTTAATACAGCATGAATGCAGAAAATAAACATTTGACATTGTATGCAAAGCAAATTGTATGAACGGCTAAATTATATTCCTTATTTTGGAAATGAGAGATAAACGCACAACACTGTTAAACAGTACAAATTAGAAACCGCTTTACTTTGCAATTAAAGGCAAATGCCAGTAGTGGGAAAGGCCCCACACACAAAAAATAAAATGTACGCTCCTATTACCAATCATGTGAAAGAATATGTTTTTACTAATATGGGATGATGAAAATTTGGCCTGGAAACCGCCTACTAATTGATATACCATCATTTGCAAAAGTTTAAGACCACCCTTCCAAAATGCAATAACTCAAAGAAAAAACAAAGTTAAACATATTTATTTTCCAGACATACTTTTATTTTCACAGATAACCTTTGTATCACACTTGAACTGCTCTTTGACATTGTTTCCATGACCACTGTAGTAAACATGTTATGTAATCATTCAATGAGACAAAAGAATGCATTCCAAATTATTGAAATACCCACAAATTCCCAGGTGGTCTTAAACTTTTGCAAATGATGGTATTTGGTAAATTATAAAACTCATTTACTATAAATTGATATCGCCAATGGTTGTATGTTGATATGCACCCTTGTGTGCTGCGTACTAATCCTACATGGCAAATGCGGCACATGGTTTCGCACGAACGAGCGTATAGATTTGGCCAGCGTAGACGGGCCAAACTGACGGTGAATTTAGGCTCAACGTCAGCGGCTTTCATAAATTTATATATTTCTGCATTTAACGATACTAAGGTTCAGATTTTTCACACACGCCCAGTTTTTTATGCTATTTCAACAATACTAATCAACTACTGTAGTTTGGCCAATAAAGTTATTTCCGATAATTTTCCTAAAACGAGCATTTGACTTTAAATAGTATGCCTATAAAATGGCCAACGAAAGAGTTCTAGCAACCCTGATCGTGCCCCAGAAGGACATTATACATTCATCCAAGATGTAAGCCCCAGGAATCTCACGTTTCTCATCGCATGAGATGTTTACATGGCAACATTATAAACCCTTTCCCTTCCAGACTCTGAAATCCCCATAGACTTTGTACACAACCCAACCGGTTCCCGTAGTCAAGGGGTTAATAACCCAGCCCAGTTTAATGGCAACATTATAAACCCGTTCCCTTCCAGACTCTGAAATCCCTATCTAGACTTTGTACACAACTCACCCGGTTCCCGTAGTCAAAGGGTTAACCCAGCCCAGTCTACATGGGAACATTATAAACCTGTTCCCTTTAAGATTCTGTAATCCCTATCTAGATTTTGTACACAACCCAACCGGTTCCCGTAGTCGAGGGTTTAACCCAGCCTAGTTTACATGGGAACATTATAAACCCTTTCCCTTCGAGATTCTGAAATCCCTATCTAGATTTTGTACACAACTCACCCGGTTCCCGTAGTCAAAGGGTTAACCCAGCCCAGTTTACATGGGAACATTATAAACCCATTCCCTTCGAGACTCTTAAATCCCCATCTAGACTTTGTACACAACCCAACCGGTTTCCAAAGTCAAGGGGTTAACCAGGCCGTTCAAGACATATTTGATTTTGGTTATAACATGCATTTGCCATAGACCCCAGCTTGAGTATTTGCCTATTTTTCAAGATGCGATGGGTTAAAACCAAGCATATAGCCCAGGGGGGTGTTTCACAAAGATTCAAAGTGTAACTTAACTCTAAGTTGGACCTAACTATTATGGAAAGCTGTAAGTTTCTTTGTAAACATTGATGGAACAGTTCTTTTAAAAGGCATACATTTTGATTGAAATCAGAATTTTTAAATTATTATCAAGGAGCCTTTAATAAAGTTATTAATATAAATATTTGTTGGAAGTTCCTAATATCTTTTTTTTTTTTGCTTTTGAATATGTTTTATTCCAAGGCTACAAATGGCTTACCATAATTGTTAGGTCCAACTTAGATTTATAAGTTCAACTTATAATCTTTGTGAAACATCCCCAACATGTATGTATTGTAAAGCTATGGTATCGATTCAATGTTAAATATTGGGTCAAGATGATGAGGAATGGTGTATTAGTATTTATTTTTAAAAATAAATAAATCAAATATACAAAAAATATTAAAGCCAGAGCTTGACACTTACACTTGCCCGCTTGCCCAGGGCAAGTAAAAATTGATGTCAGGCAAGTACAATTTTGTAAATGGTCTACTTTGGTTGAGGGATCGGGCAACTGATATTTCTGCAACTACAAGAGTAGAGTGTAATTCATTACATTTTAACCCATTCCCTACGAGTTTCTGAAATCCCCAGATATACTTTGTGTACACAACTCACCCAGTTCCTGTAGTCAAGGGGTTAATCTCATCTCGAAGTAACCAGGCAAGTAAATTTCCTCTTTGGGCAAGTCAAACATGTATGATTTAACTTGCCCGAATGGGCCAGCAGAGAAAAAGGTTAGTATGGTGGCTAGTTTCAGCTATATATTCATGTAAATTTATCCTAAAAATTTGGTCGAGGAGACTCAAAATAAAATTTGGCATTTAGAGGATTAAAGGGACTTTAAGTAGCATTGTCCAAATCCTCAAAATCCAATTGGAATTCTAGCGGTTCCCTCATACCTTGTTGTATTCGCATTAACAATAAAAGCATGGGACATGCAGGTTTCAGTTTTTCAAATTTCGCTTTTGTTAAAAAGATAATTTATGATTGAAGTATTCAGATGTTAGATTATCCACTGGACCGCGAAAAACTGTGTACAAAGTGAGTGCAATGAGTAAGTGAATATCACTTTGCATTTTTTGCTTATTACTCGACCATATAACGTCCATTTAAGTTGAAATGTTCACACAACACCCAGTGGACATACTATCAGATAACAACAATATACGTTGTATCAACCTCTCATCACTTTTTGCACATGTCAAGAAAGTTACTAGATCCCTTTAAAAAGTTTAAAGGTGGCCTGACGCGTGTCCCAATGTGCCCGAGCGGCAAGGAGCGGAAGGGAGGCAGGCGGGTGGTGCGCAGGCCCTCCCGCTTGTTTGCCGAAGCTATTTATGGGACGTCCTTATTGACTGAATACTCTCTGCCGCGAGCCATCACTTATAAGGCGATTTCAAGCTGAGCAAGCCGGACAACCGGCAATGACGTCGGGCTCGGATTTCGTGCACAGTCAGCAAGGCACAAAAAATTGTATGATGTCATGTTTCATTTTGATAAGATATAATATATGCAAAATCTGCATACAGTGTAGATCACATGGCATTGAATTCTTGCACAGCAAGCATACAGTTGTATGATGTCATGTTTCATTTTGATAAAATAATGTATGCATTAAGGCTGAGTCGGTTCGGTCGATCACACCGGTTACCGACCGTTTCAATCGGGACCCGGTTCGGTATATCGGGAAACAGTGCCCCGAAAAAAAAATAAAAAAAATAAAATGTTAAAAAAGAAATTAAGATTATCACAATAATGTAGCGGAATTCAAATAAAAACGGGGCAATTGATATCATTTACTTTAAAGAGTGGTTATTTTCGAGAAATTCTTGGTTCATTACTTCATTTGACAGTCAGAAATTGAACAGGAAGCGCAAAATTGCTAGTCATTTGAACGATATTGTCGGCGGATGTGCACACAATGTTAGTCCGATACTCCAGGGGAGTTGTCTGATGGATCTTTGTATGATCCAGCTGATGAGCCAGTGCATTCAAAAAGTGGCTCAAAATACGTTTTTTGGTCATTTGCACCATTTAAAAATGTTTTGATATTCTACTTACATGATTTCATGGCGTTTGATAGCCGAACAGAAACAAAAATGAGCCCCAAAACAATGAAAACAACTACTCAAAACATCGATAAAAAACGACTACATCGCTCCCATTCGCTCGTATACCCTGTGTGCAAGTTACGGGACTATGTTCCAGTCCGCCCTCTATCGGCAAGATCCATCCGCCAGGAATTGGGGAAGTCCCCGGCGGATGGATCTTGCGCAAGAAAAGAGACCCCGTAACTTGCACACAGGGTATACGAGCGAATTGGAGATGTAGTCGTTTTTTATCGATGTTTTGAGTAGTTGTTTTCATTGTTTCGGGGCTCTTTTTTTTCAGTTCGGCTGTCAAACGCCATTCGAAATCATGTAAGTAGAATATCAAAATGGTGTTGATTGCGAAAAGGCTAATTTATAGCCACTTTTTAAGGGCATGCAGTGGCTCACTGTCACAAGCGATCGTACATGTGATGTTTCCAATTCCCCCGCCCGACTAGCGGGCTAAGTTTCTGTGAACCGTGTTGCGATGGGCAATGGTGAACAAACGATCGATTTCTAGGTCCAATTTACTTCGAAAAAAAGTACTTTTCATTCGAAACTGAGTTAATTCTGGATAGTCTGTAACTATTTTCCCGTAAAGATTGATATGTAAATCCATAAAAGCCTCGGTATTTATAATGTTATTTGCATATAAAAAGAGCAATATAAGCCCCATACAGTGCATTTTTGCCGATGCGTGCACGATTGCGTGATTTTACCGGTCGAGTTTCGAGGGTAAAAATTTATCGGGATACCGGTTCCCGACCGGTAAAAGTTTATCGGGACCCGGTTCCGACAATTACCGACATGACTCAGCCTTAGTATGCATTCTGCGTATACATGTACATTGTACATTGTAAATCGCATGACCGATATCTTGCACAGGCATATAGAAAGCTAATCAAAACTTGCATGATGTCATTATTAAGGGTAAGCACATTCAACACTATTTCAATTTAGTATATACATGTAATGCGTATCAAGTGTCTAATTTGTTCTGTATGAATAAACGCAACTCGTGCCGGCAATGGTTCCATTATGTTTGGCCGAGCCACTGCAATCGCAAATTTCTAAGGGGGCGGGGCTTAGCAAATCGTGGAACATGTGTATACTAATCTTCATAAGATGTGAACATACAGGCAAATAATTGGAAAAAAGTCACAAACATGTTGTTGTTGTTTTTAGAGAGAGAAACTTAGAAGGCATGCTTGTAGGGCTGACTAAAATTAGTGTTCAAAATTAAATGAAGCTGAAATACTCCTGCCTGGGGTGTTTCACAACGATTCTAAGTTGAACTTAACTCTAAGTTGGACCTAACTATTATGGAAAGCCACGTGTGTAGCCTGAGAATACAATATATTCAAAAGCAAAAAAAAAAAACACACAATAATTTTAGACTTTTCATAAATGTTGCATCAAGAACATGAAATCTCCTTGATATTAAAATAGAAAATATTAATGATTTGAATCAACATTTCATGCCTGTGAAAAAGGACTTTTACAACAATTTTTCAAAGAAACTAATGGCTTTCCATACTTTTTAAGTCCAACATAGAGTTAAGTTCAACTTAGGATCTTTGTGAAAGACCCCCCAGGTTGGTTGTCTATGATTCACTTCGGAAGTGAAAGTTATTTCATTACACTATTCTCTTTTATTCTGTATTATTTTGACGAAACAGCAGAAGAATCAGCCGTGTTTATTCAGAGTGTTGAATTGCATCTATAGATAGTCGTAGAGGGTGAATAAATTAAGGTTTAAGGATGAAATTACACTGTAGATCCATTGTTTTCCAAGCATATTACTGATATTGATTTGAAATTCATGCAAATTCCGATGACTGAAAACTTCCACAGGCTCTCCGAATCGGAAGCGAAAGTAATTTTATCATTACACTTCTTTTATTTTATATTACTTCAACAAAACAGCAGAAGAAATCAGCCGTGTTTATTCAGAGCGTTGAATTGCACAGTCGTATCTATAGGGTGAATAAAACAAGGTTCCGGGCTGAAATTTCACTCCTGACTTTCCGAGGCCTTCTATTTTTAGTTCTATTGATCCTCTGTAAAACTGAGTGTGTTTTCTGTCCGTTTTTGTTTTCCTTTCTTTTTTTTTCTCTGTCCCTTTTGGTCATTTTTTTCCCCTCCTTTTTTTTCCCTCTTGTTTTGCGGTGAGATAGGGTAACTTCAGGACAAATCGTGGGTTGAAAGAGAGAAGGACGCTATTAAAAAGTCACTTTTTGTACTTCAGGAGATAATCATGTTTACAGTTTGAAAGCCCCATAGAAACCAGTGCAACTCTCTTTCATATTTGTTGAATTTAGCAAAAATTAAACATAAATATTGTCTGAAAATGTTGTATCATGTAGATGAGTCCCCGACCTACAAAAAGGTACGCGTACAGTATAGGTCAAAACTATCCAGTTTACTGCGGTAATCTGCAGTAATCCCTCTAGATACATGTGTACAAAGCAATAGGGATTACTGCACACAAACGTCAGGAGGGTCAGTTTATTTTGACCAATACTGTAACTCAATTTCGCCAAAAATTGACGTAACGCCCTTCTCCCTCTCACCCGACAAAATGCTGGAATGCAGGCAAACACATGTATTCAACCTGAAAACCAACTCAGGAGAGTGGTGAATTAATGATGCTGAAATCATCCAAATTAAACCCGTTCAGGGGGGTGTTTCACAGAGATCCTAACTTTGATCTTAACACTAAGATGGTCTTAAATATTATGGAAAGCCATTAGTGTCTTGAAACATTTTTGTAAAAGTTATGTTGAAATGCATAAAATGTTGATTCAAATCATATACATTTTCTAATTATCAAAGAGATTCATAATCTTCACATACAATTTATGAAATCTCTTTGATAATTAGAAAATATATATGATTTAAATCAACATTTTATGCATTTCAACATAACTTTTACAAAAATGTTTGAAGACACTAATGGCTTTCCATAATATTTAAGACCATCTTAGTGCTAAGATCAACTTAGGATCTTTGTGAAACACAGGACTGATTGGTGGCCAAACCATGTATTATTCAATGGAGACAGCCCTGCAAAGGATTCTTGTATGGCCTATCATTGAGAAGGACAACATAATTCGACATTTCACAAGTATGCTAGTACTTGGAGATGAATAATTTTTTATTTAGAAGTCCTGAATAATTGTACATTTATGCACATGGTTTTAACTCCATATACTTTGTACATAGCCCACCCGGTTCCCGAAGGCAAGGGGTTCAAAACCAAGCAAAAGACTCCCCCAAAAAATTGTAGAAAAAACAAAAATATTTAAAAGTATCTTAAGAGACTTGTTAACATTGTTGCAAAATTGACCCTTTGGTGGTGAAATACTCAGTTGCTTTAAGACATACGTAGACAAATTATACACTAAGCACTCCTCTTTATAAAAAAACACTTTATCTTACACTGAAGACATCTGTGTATTTGCAGGCACACACACATGCACACACATACGTACACACAAATTATGTTAAGACTGGCAGTTCTCTGACTCAAGATGGCGCAAGACCTCTTTTTACTCTAGTCAGCATTGCCCTTTTAACGCACAAACCGGCATTTGGTTTTATGTCACACATACACAGTATTTTGCAAATTTAAGCATCACTTTTCATACATGTATTCAAAAATATATATAAATGTACACCATACCTGTCTCAATCTGTATTATTTTGTTTAATCTATCAAACAAAGAAGATTCATCATGTGAGTTTACAAATATGATTTACTAGCAAAATAGTGATTAATTTTGCTTTTGAATTGGAAAACAAAATATACAAATGAACCCCTTCAGGACTGATTGATTTGGCTATAACAGGTATTCCCTTAGACAACAGCCCAACTATTTTCAGGACCAGTCATGAATGGGTTGAATAAATGTGACCGGCTGTAGCAAAACCTGGCACTTGTCGGTAATTCATGTTTTGAAGAAATGGGCATTTTAAGTTCACGCAATGTGTGTAGAAGACCTATGATTGTAAAATTGAAACAATCATATCTTCGCCAATTATTGACCAATTAGTCAGAACAAGGCATCAAATGAAAGCTTGTGATGAGCCCTTTGTAATGGTATGAAAATCTACATATTGATTTTTACCGACAAGTGCCGGGTTTTGCTATAGGCGGTCACAAATATTATGAACAACGAGAGTTTGGAAATATGAGATAATTGCACATGAGTGATCAATTTTGCTTTTGAATTGAAAACAAAATAAATGTTAATGTATGACTCTTATGTAATAATGAGAGCTTGCAAATATGATCTGATAGCAAAAATAAATGCTCCTAAAATTTGCCTTTCGTAAGCAATCGCAAGCCTTGGCAAGGCAATTTAGTGATCGTAAGACATTTGTAAGAATCGCAAGGGTATTCGTATTAATGCATTCTTAACATTCCCAAGGGATTCGCAACAAATTCTGCAAATTGATTGTTTATAGCCCGGTCACATATCAACGGATTGCGCAAACGGATGTCAAACGGAGAGCTAAATTTTCCATCCGTTCTATACGTTTCTTGTCCGTTCCTTGTCCGGTGATGTACATTGTTCTATGTTTTGTACATGAAGCAATGGAGACGACTTTCATCACCGGATAATTTAATTTCGCAAATTGTCTATTCGTTGGGCATACGTTTCTGATATCCGTTGATATCTGACCGGGCCATAAGTGAGGCCTCACTTTTTTGTAGTATTTCTTCGGGCCAATCATATCATTTTGGGCAAATTTGCTGCATATTTCAAATGTTCATATTTGCAAGGATATTCACCACACTCTGTGAGAACAGTATAAACAAATGTGGACTTACCAGTAACTCCCGCGTCTTCCAGTTATTCTAGATCCTTCGGGCCTGACCGTACTGTACATCATCTTCGCTATACCGCGTAATGTATTTCCAAATAAGGGCACGAATCACGAATCATGCAACACCGACCGTTTTTAAAGTGATAGATCAAGTGTCTGTGAAGTATTTGTACTAGTAAGCAGTGTAGTCTACATGTAGATCCTTCATCCTTTCATTATGAGTTCATTACGAATATGAAACATTGATTTTCTCTAAAGTTCTCTGCTCTGTTATCAGAATAATTACGTATTTTCAGAAGAGCGCACTAATCACGCAATCACCGACTGTTTTGTAGTACGATCACGTTCCTGTGAGGTATTTGCCCATAAATCCTTTCTTTATCAGATTATCACAATTAAGTGGTTACTATGAAACACAGTCGAGTGGTAAATTGTTATCACGTTTCATTGATTTTCTGTAAAGTTATCTCCGCTAATCTGTTACAGATTTTTGAAAGAGGTACGAATGCAACATTCACTGTCGAGTGATAATTCAAGTCAAGTGTCCGCCAGGTATCTTTTCATCACCTGAATACAAGGCATAAATGGCTATGATACCACGGTTGAATTACGATTTTCTATCATGTTTCATTCATTTTCTATAAAATTCTTTCTTAGATACTCAGTAAATGTATTTCTGAAAGTGGCGGGCGATATCTGACGCTAAACAAAAATCAAAGTGTTTATCTCACACAAATCCATAATTTGTCACAAGATATCCATCGCATCTTCCTCGGATCTAATTTTTAATGTATTCCCAAAAGATGCACGCAATATCAAACCGACGGCTTGACGAAGTTGTTCAAAGGGATCACATGATCAAACTGAAAATAAATGCTGCAATCAGTTGAATCATGTCACAGTCTGCATGATTTTTTCCCATCGTTCTGCTTCAACTTTACAGTTTTCAAAGCGATGTTTCCAAAAGAAATGCACACACAGCATCTACAAATTTGTCAATAATCAAGCAATAATCATTGATACGCAATGAAACATATTTCTAAGAGATGCACACAGCGTCTAAAAATAATCGCTGATCCGCAAAGTCTGTGAAATATCTGCATTATCCGGCATTTCTTCCATCAATATTTGTAATATTCCCCAAGATTTATGAAGGACCAAGCACAATCTAACACTTCTGCATTCAAACAAATTTTTCTGGCAGGTGTGTGACATAAGATTGAATCAAATTATATGTTGCAACAATTTGAGAAATATCCGCATTATTCCATATTTATTCCATCAATACTCTCTTCTCTCTCATTTCTTGCAATAATCCCCCAAATTAAAAAAGAACCACGCACAATCTTAAACACTTTGAACAGCATAATCAAATGTTTGTCTAGCGAGTCTGTGTCAGAACATTAAATCAAATAAGAGGGAGCTTTACATTGTGAAATGTCTGGATTATTCCATCAATACTCGCTCTCAATATTTGCAATATTCCCCAAGATTAATGAAGAACACGCAATCCAACACTTCTACATTTAAACAAATTTGTCTGGCAGGTGTGTGACATAAGATTGAACCAAATTATATTGCGACAATTTGAGAAATATCGGTATTATTCTGTATCTATTCCATCAATACTTGCTCTCAATATTTGCAATAATCCAACAAATTAAAGCAGAACCACGCACAATCTTAAACACTTCAGCATAATCAAATGTTTGTCTCATATGGCAACATCAGACGTACAGTATGTAGCTCCAGTCCAAATCAAGAAATGTCTACATCATTCCACCTCTATAATTCAAATCAAATTCTTGCAATAATCCCCCAAATTAAAGAAGAAGCATGCAGAAACAAGAATACTTCCGCAAAACAAAATGTTTGTCTAGCGAGTCCATGTCACGCCATGAAATTAAATAAGATATTGCTACGAATCATGATCAACTCTTCATAAACTCCTTTCATTTTCTTTTTCCCCCCTCTCTCTCAAGCTTAAATTAAATATTAAAGACGTTGATATGATTTTTGAAATGTATCTGCTTTATTCCATTCATATTCTGTTAGTTTTCTCTCTCTCTCCCAGTATTTTTTTTTCTGTCTTATTTCAATTTTCTCTCTAGTAATTTGATATAATCTGTATTATCCACAGACAACATCCACAAACACGCAACATCCGCCACTTGAAGATACTACGTATATATTATATCAAGTGTTTGTCTCCTTTAAAATAAATAAATCCAATTTAACGAGATGAAGATGGTATCTTTATAGCCTCGCTCCAGTATAGTGTTTTTTCCATCTCTTTAACCCACTGCCTATGGGGAAACCGGTGGGTCCTGTATTAACTCTATTGGGATTGCCAAGTCTAGTAGCGAACAGGTTTAATCATCAATATTTATTAGGTTTCAACCGCCCATCTCGAACTTGGGTGTGGTACGTATTCTTCAAAAAAAAAGAAGAAAAAGAACTTAACCCTACAAAGACTAATTGATTTTGCTATAACATTCATTCTTCATAGACTCTATCCCCAGTATTTTCTTTGGACCAGTCCTGAAGGGATACATAAAGTGTTATTTTTGTTACGATTTGTGAAATGTATTTGCGTTATTCCATTCATATTCCGTTAGTTTTCTCTCTCTCCAAGTATTTTCTTTACTGTCTTATTTCAATATTCTCTCTAGTAATTTGATATAATCTGTATTATCCCTGCAGACAAACACACAACATCTGCCACTTAAAGATACTACGTGTTTATATCAAGTATTTGTCTCTTTTAAAATAAATAAATCCAATTCGACGAGATGAAGATGGTATCTTTATAGCCTCGCTTCAGTCTAGTGTTTTTCCATCTCTTTAACCCACTGCCTATGGGGAAACCGGTGGGTCCTGTATTAACTCTATTGGGATTGCCAAGTCTAGTAGCAAACAGGTTTAATCATCAATATTTATTAGGTTTCAACCGCCCATCTCGATCTTGGGTGTGGTGCGTATTCTTCAAGAAAAAAAGAAAGAAAAAAAACTTAACCCATCTAAGACTAATTGATTTTGCTATAACATTCATTCTTGATAGACTCCATCCCCAGTATTTTCTTGGATCAGTCCTGAATGGGTTCATAAGATTTTTTTTTTCTTCTGAATCCATTCATCCCTATAATAAATCAAATTTTAAAAACACTCTTATGACTTTTTCAAAGTGTGCTTTCTGTGTAATATATCATCCTTTCCAATTCAATTTTACTAAGTTCAATCAGCCTTTTTGGGTCTCAAATCCATTCATCATGACACACGATCTAATCAAATACTCCAACAAATTGTCGTGGGTACGTCATTGTATATTAGGTTATAAGTCCAAATTATACCAGCAGTGTTCTTAGATGATATGCTCAAAACATATAAACCCCTCAAAAAAAGTTCGGAAACTCAAGTTTCATCGATCATATCTCTTGTATTTTTTAATAAGAATACTCGAAATCGGTGTCACAATAAAGCCTCATTATATACCTTTCAAACGATGCATTATGTGTAGTGATTATGCAATTGGGGCGATTGCAGTAGCCCAGAGAATAGGGGGAGGCAGGAAGTGAAATCTCGCAAAATGGCCCCAATGCATTCAATTTACGAGTGAAAGACTGTGTTGACCAGTTTTCTAAAGGTTAACATTCTATTGAATGCTGCCACCCTTTCCATTCATCAAAATTGTTGAATATGATACCATTTTAATGGAAATTATCTCTTCCTTACGATGGCACATTAATCGTAAGGATTATGCAAATAGGGTGTGTGCAGCAAACCGTAATATGGAGATGGGTCGAGTGTGAAATCAGACAAAAAGATATGGAGTTGACAAAAAATCAGAGCGTTGCATTTTTTTCGAGCTTTTGGGAGGATTTTTTAGCATTTCAAATAAAATATTCATGATTTAAATTGATATCAACGGAAAGCCCAGCAACTCTTCTGTATGAAAATGTGACATTTATAATGATTTTTGTAAAGGGCGGCTGCAGGGAGATGAATGTGGGGGAGCCTCAAAAGTGACCCATTTCTAAACGCTCTGATTTGGTGTCGGTATCTGTATACCATTGTGTAGAGGATGTAATGCGACTTGAATGAGTTGGCCATGAATGAGAGGAATTCAATTGAAAACGCATGAATAGTGCCTTGAAATCAGAGGTTTCAAAATGGGTCACTTTTGAGGCTCCCTCCCATTCATCTCCCTGCAGCCGCCCTTTACAAAAATTATTATAAATTTCACATTTTCATACAGAAGAGTTGTTGGGCTTTCCGTTGATATCATATTTGATCATGAATATTTTATTTGAAATGCTAAAAAATCCTCCCAAAAGCTCGAAAAAAATGCAACGCTCTGATTTTTTGTCAACTCCATATCTTTTTGTCTGATTTCACACTCGACCCATCTCCATATTCCGGTTCGCTGCACAGACTCCATTTGCATAATCCTTACGATTAATATGCCATCGTAATGAAGAGATAATTTCCATAAAAATGGTATCCAATTCAACAATTTTGATGAATGGAAAGGGTGGCAGTATTCAATAGAATGTTAACCTTTAGAAAAATGCATTCACTCGTAAATTGAATGCATTGGGGCCATTTTGCGAGATTTCACTTCCTGCCTCCCCCTATTCTCTGGGCTACTGCAATCGCCCCAATTGCATAATCACTACACATAATGCACCGTTTGAAAGGTATATAATGAGGCTTTATTGTGACACCGATTTCGAGTATTCTTATTAAAAAATACGAGAGATATGATCGATCAAACTTGAGTTTCCGAACTTTTTTTGAGGGGTTTAGATTCAAACAAACTAGCTAAAAATTCAACAACAAACAATTTGCATCCACAATGTCCCACACACATTATGTATTCATTAAAAGTCAAAGAACATTTCCAACTGAAGAACTGTCCAAATACCAGCATTGTTCTTAACAGATATAATGTATGCTCCAAATATATCAAAATTGATATCATGTATGCAATGCACCATAGTACGGTAGCACATAAAGACATCCTGTTTTATACAAACATGTAGATTCGTCACAAGTCAAAGAATGTATCCTTTGGAAGAGTGGTTCGAACACCAAACACCAACAGTGTTTGTATAAAAAAGGTAAGCTCCAAACTTTAAAGTGATCCATTAACTTTGTCATATTCAATCAAAATTACTTGGAGTTTTCATATTTCCTTTGTTCCTTGTCGTTTAGCTAATATGGTAGCCAAACTACAAAAAAGGATTTTTATTTTGTTAATGTCTCCCTGAAAATGGAGATATTTATGAAAGCGTTCCGGAATTATTATTTAATTTAATTGTAGTCAATATTAATGGGCAGTAATTGATGAAATCTTCCATCAATTTTTATCTTGTTTCATTCTAGGCAAACAGTGTCCCCTTTCCATGAAACTTTCACACATCATTCAGAAAAATCATCCAATGATATATATAAAGGAATATGATTTGAAGTCTTAAATATCACTTTTGGAAAAAAATGTGTCACGTCAATGGATCACTTTAAAGGGATCTAGTAACATGTCCATCCACAAAACTGAATTAGAAATCTAGTGGTTCTCTCATACCTTGTTGTATTCGTATTAACAATAGAAACATGGAACAGCTTTCGGTTTCCCGAATTTCCCTTTTGTTAAAAAGATATTTACGACTGAAGTGTTTGCATTGTTAAAACTATCCACTGGATAGTCATAACCGTGTACAAAGTGTACTAAAAAGTCAGTGCAATGAGTTAGCGAATATGATATCACTTTGCATTTTGGCTCATTACTCGGCCATATAACGTCCATTTAACGTGAACTATTCACACAATACTCAGAGGACATATCAAATCACAAAACTACACATTTTATCAACCATTCATCACTTTCTGCACAATGTCAACAAGTCAACTAGATCCCTTTAAAGGTTCAAGTGAGTCATAACAAACAGGCAGGTGACTATTCTTTATACACATGGCTAGCTTTAGAAACTTGAATCTTAATCTGACGAGACAACAAAGGAACGAACCTGGGACAAAAATAATAATGTATGATAATGACGCAAAGGCAAGGAATATATAAATATGTTATGAAAGAAAAGTCCAAACTCCAAACTTGTTTTGAATAGGAATGCCACAATAGAATGTTCAGGACTTGGATTATTTGCTGTAGGCATTCTTAAAATATTTCATAGCAATGAATTTATACAGCATATTTTGAAGAGGGGACCCATACTTTATCTATGTTGTAGACTTGTTGGCCCAGATTTTCTTCTGTATACATATATCTCATGTGAAGAACTAATGTATTATAATGACGCAATGGTAATGAACATACATGTATTATATTTTCTCTGAAAGAAAAGTTCAAACTCCAAAGCTGCTTTGAAAAGGGATGCCACTATACAGAACGCTCCTCGGTTATTTGGAGTAGGCATTCTTCAGAAATTTCAGAGCAATGAATTTATACAGCTTATTTCGAAGAGCGCGTGCTTTATCAATGTCGTAGAATTCTGATTTTCTGCTGTATCTTCACTTTTTTTCTCCTGTGAAGAACTAATTTGTATAATAATGACGCAACGGTAAAGAAAATATTAACATTTTCTATGAAAGTAAGGTCCAAACTCTGAAGCTGTTTAAATTGAAAAGGTATACATGCCAATACAGAAGTTCCTCGGTTATTTACAGTAGGCATTCTTTAAATATTTGATAGCAACAAATAACTCAGCTGTATATTTTGAGGGATGGATGTTTTGATTTCACAGGAGACTATTCTAAACATATTTTTTTTCATCACTTATTTCTTCTTTATCTTCACCTTCTTCTTATAATGTTCTAATTTTAACCCATTCAGGACTGGTCCCGAAATTACTATGGCTGGGGGTATATGTAGAATACATGTTTTAGCGAAAATCAATCAGTCCTGGGGCCCGTTGCAGAAAAAGATACTAAGGCTGAGTCATGTCGGTAATTGTCGGAACCGGGTCCCGATAAACTTTTACCGGTCGGGAACCGGTATCCCGATATTTTTGCCGCCGGAAATTTTGGCGATCGTACGTCCAAAAAAGGAACATAAAACGCACTGGGGGGGAGGGACGGGAGGAAGCCCAAACCTAGACCATCTTCTGGAGGGAATTGTGGCATCTCTTTGGCACTCAAAGTGTAATTTTATGAGCCAAAAAACAGTGAGCAACTCGATCAATTCCCACATGCGTGTAGAAAAATGCGCCCAGGCGATGATCGCTGCCGACGCCGGCATGCAGTAATGCCAATAGCGGTCGAGCGGGCGGCAGGGCGGTAGTGTCGCCACTCGCCAGCGGCAAGCTCGGAGAGTCGGGCGATCGCGAAAGTTGGTTTGGTGGTATGAAATTGATATATTTTTTATTTTTAATGTAACCAAACATTCTAACATGTTTTTCTTTTTCTGTCCTTTTTTAGGAATATGCCAGACGATCTCAGGCAGCAAGAGTACCACAGATTTAGATACCAGGCTCATTCAAAGCATCTGAAAACCTACAGTTTCAACCGACATTTGGGCTTTTAGAAAAATCATCTTTTATAAAGTTTATATATTGTTTTTATCTGTCAGTGTACAACTAGATCTTTTTAAAAGTCATAATCTTTTAATCAATTTGTTGGCCCCTTTCTTATTTGCATTTTAATAATTTTGTTGTTTGATTTGTTGGTCCAGTTCATGTGTTTGTTGATCATGACGACGACGATGATGAAGATAATAACTATAATTTTTTAGTTGTATTATGCGCTCATTGAAAGTGTCTTGATGGCTCGAAGACCTGACTTTGGGGGGGGGGGGGGGGGGCACCCACATTTGGGGACAATAATGGGGGTCAAGGGGGCGGAGCCCCCGGAAGCTTTTAGATTTCAGTCATTTGCTCCTAGCATGGGTGTTAAAATTGTATAAAATAGTGAACCTACTCATAACGTATTTTTAAAGGGCATAGCGAGGAAAAGACTGAGCCTTGCATGAGATGGATCCACGTGATCATGTATACTATAGAGCCATCGATATAGTCTAGGGCATTGGGCTCCCATGAAACTAAACAAGTGCGTCAACAATTTCTCAAAAGTGTAGGGGAGACATTGCGAGGAAGCGAAGCGACCGAGCGGGGGAGGGTGTGGGAGGGGGTGTCCCCCTCCCACAGTAGGGAGCTTTTGTATTTTGGGGCGTGAAATTGTGTGATTTGGTGCACACCCGAGACAGATATTTCACGTAATATGAAGTATATAGGTATGGAACCAAACATACATAATGACAAAGGGAGGGGGACAATCTGCTCCTTTTTCAAATGTGGGGGGACATGATTTTCCAATTTGATTTGCGTTCAGCGCATATGTACCGAGATTATTTTATTTTCTGTGACGGTGTGCTATCTATAGATAAGGGTTTAATAAACTTCGTTTGAGGTGTTCGTTTGAGAAATTACGCTGCTCAACACATTTCAAAACGTGAGTTCCCGCAACCCAAATGAAACTTGCAATATGAGAAACTGTATGCGCGCGAAGCGCGCGGCAAAAAAAAAGATTTACAGTCCTTTTCAAACTAAAAAACGGCCATTTTGAAGATTAATTATTGATAAATGTGTCTTTCCCCTCTTTGGCATTATATCACTCGATTTTTTTCTTCCTCATTTTCGGAATTATTGGGGGGGCGAAATGATATGTTCGCCCCCCCAATATTTTCATTGGGGGGGCGACCGCCCCCCCTGCCCCCCCAGGATCGACACCCCTGTTACACTCCCTTCCTTGAATTATTTCCCAAGTTGCAATCTCACACCTTCCTTCAAAGTTCTGCATGATTTATCCAATGAGAAGAAAATAAATACAAGACTTGTGTGCACGATATGATATAAGTAATTTATAATATGTAACGAACAAGATAACAAGGCAGAGCCTTTGCACTACTAGCGTTTTTACGAGAGTCGTTGATCGCGGAATCATGTCAGGTGTCCGACTGAAGTTATTCTCCGCCTCTCTCCCCCTCTCTCGCCGTATTTCCAATCCCTCTCCCCTCTCGCCGGATTTCACTCGGCAGCTTTCCCCGACGTCCGCATAAACAGTCGGAAACGGTAGGAAAATGAAACACGCTGCATTGCATGCTGCATGCAGATCAGAAGCCCCGATTCACACACACCCATATTTGTTGAATAATAATCATCAGTATCACACGATCTACGCACACGACATAGTTTTTGGCCACAATCGTCCGTTTACTTTTATTTCACCAAGTCATGCTCATCACGCATCAGAATCATCACTCCTCAGAATCAAAATCTTTATTCAAAAATTCCGATCATCATTTATATCATCCATTCATAGTCCTCCAATTATTCATCTTCGTACAAATTATCAGCGTGACCATATTCAAGCATTAGATAGCCGGGTTACTCATAATTAATTTGATTATGTATAATTAATATAGTATAAGAATATTTGTAATCGTATTCAATTTATTAAACTTCATTTTTTTCTCCAGTAACTGATGCCGTTTTGCCGCCCTTTTCCCTTTCTGTATTTATTTTATTTTCGATCCTAAATATAGAAAAAGGCTTTCAATCCAGTCTTAGTAATAAATGGATTATGGTTCATAACGTCATACTGCCAAATGATTTAATTAATTTATATGTCAATCATATTGCCTACATAATACATGACTGTATTCTTAATATTTCGTTGCCCTCATTTTCCGTCAAGACCATCTCTGGACATCCGCTCAGTTTCTTTTATACTCCGTTTTCAGGTCTTTCTTGATCCCCTTGATCTGATGTGTTCTGTTACTTCTGTAAATGAAAACAAAATAAATCATGTTAGATTAGTATAACAACATGACTTACGTGAGTATGATTCCCCCAAATCATACTTGGTAAGTCTATCACTGTCAATGCCCGCCGCGCCGCGCCGCCCCGCCCCGCACGCAAATTTTGATCACTTGGAATATCCGGATAGACACGGGTACGTTGCGTGGCGCGGCAATGGGCGTTGTTAGCGTCACTTCGACTATACTCACGTGCGTGCATGTGCGTGGCAAAAGCCTCGTTAATTACGGTGCCGAAAAACGTTTTAAAAATTAAAAGTTACATCAGTTTAACAAATAAGTTATACTGCCTTTCCCATAAATAAACAGTAACCAAACATTAAGTGATAATCTTAATTTCTTTTTTAACATTTTATTTATTTATTTTTTCTTTTCGGGGCACCGTTTCCCGATATTCCGAACCGGGTCCCGATTGAAACGGTCGGTAACCGGTGTGATCGACCGAACCGACTCAGCCTTAAAAGATACAATTGATTGTATGTTAAAACTTCACGTTTCAACCAATCAGATTTGCGCATTTAGATATATGATCTGACTTGCAATTAATTTTAACTTACAATCCATTGTATCTCTTCCTGCAACGGGGCCCTGAACGGGTAAATCCCTAATTACTTTTTCTTTCTTTCTTTTTTTACTTCCCTCTCTTTTTCATCATATTTCTTTGGTATTCTTTTTTTCTTTCTTTCAACTAAGTCTGTAAATCTCATTTTCTTCTTCATTCAGCTCCACCTATATACATAGGGTAGCTAAATGATGTCAGTCCTGAACGGGTAAATCCCTAATTATTATAATTTTTTTGTTTTTAACTTCACTCTCTTTCTCATCATATTTCTTTAGCATTCTTTTTTTTCTCAACTAAATCTCAGTTTCTTCTTTATTCAGCTCCCCCTACAGACATCTATTTAAAGGATAGCCTAATGCTGGTATTTCTGCTTTAATAATGGCACTGATACTAGCATGAATTATGTGCAGTATATTATTACCCTGGCTGTAGCCGAGCTGCCTTGCAAGCGCATCAAGCATTTCAAGGAATAAATTCCTGCCAGGTACCCATTTACCATACCTGGGTTGAGAGCAGCATTTTTGGATAAAGTGTCTTGCTGAGGGACACATATGCTGCGGTTGGGAATCGAACCCACGACCCTCGTATTGAAAGGCAAAGGCCCGATCCAATATACCACGACACTCTCATGAATGATACCTTTAAAGGGATCTAGTAACACTTGTCCAAATCCTCAAAACTTAACTGGAATTATAGCGGTTCTCTCATACCTTGTTGTATTTACATGAACAATAGAAGCATGGGACAGGTTTCTGTTTTTTTAATTTCCCATTCGTTACAATTGATACAATCATTCAGATATTTACGATTGAAGTATTGGGGTTTCTAACTATCCAGTTGATAGTCATAACCGTGTACAAAGTCAGTGCAATGAGTAAGTGAATATCACTTTGCATTTTTGCTCATTGTTCTGCCATATATCCATTTAACGTGAAATTTTCAGACATTACTCAGTGGACATATCAGATCACAAAAATACACATTTTATCAACCGTTCATCACTTTTTGCACTTGCCAACAAAGTTACTAGATCCATTTAAGAGTAAACAAACACAGGTCTAGAAGTGACAACAGGATTTATAAGCTAATCAGTACAGAAAATGTCAGCTCAGCATCCCTTTAACGTCAGAAACATACTGGGGATAAAGGGAATATTTAAAAGGATTATCGAAGCCACCGAACACGCAAATCCCTAATACTCCTAGTCACGCGCCAGCCACCCGAACGATGCATACATGTGCATGCCTGCATCTATCCCCAGAAATAATACAGATTCTTATCATCCGTGTTTTTCAGTTTGCATATATTCCCAACGGTCCCAAAATACTGAAGGAAATTGAAATATCTTTGTTTTGTTTTAGTTTGCATAATTTCCAACGGTCCAAAAATACTGACAATGGGAATTTTTAATATCTTCATTTTGTTTTAGTGTGCATAATATCCAACGGTCCAAAAATACTGAGGGGAATTAAAATATTTGTTGTCTCTTGCCTGGGGGTGTTTCACAAAGATCCTAAGTTGATCTTAACTCTAAGTTGGACTTTAAAAGTATGGAAAGCCACTTGTAGCCTTGGAATAAAATAAATTCATAAGCAAACATGCAAGTATTTTAGACTTTTCATAAATTTTACATGAATAAGGTGAAATCTCCTTGATAATGAAAAAAATATGAATGATTTGAAACAACATGTTATGCCCCTTAAAGGACTTTTACCAAACAAATTTAATGAAACTAACGGCTTTCCATACTTTTTAAGTCCAACTTAGAGTTAAGTTCAACTTAGGATCTTTGTGAAACACCCCTCTGGTGTTACAATGCTTCCACATCTAATCTTGATCACGTACATTTACCCTATTCCCTCCACGATTTTGTAATCCCCGTAGAGTTAATGCAGGACCCATCAGGTTCCCAAAGGCAATGGGTTATCATAATACTGTAAACGTCGTTATTTTCGCGGGATTAATATTTCGCGCTGAGCAACACAAAAAAAAACACATTCGCGGCTTTTTAATTTCGCGGCCAAGCAAGTGTTCACACGCATTGCAAATCGCGCATTTATATTCAGGGGTTTTAATATTCGCGGATGCCGACTTCAGCGTGAAATCCGGGAACATTGCCACGTTTACAGTAATATTAATAATACTTTCAATTTATATTTATATAGCGCCTAATATGATTGATCATCTTCTCTATTAAAGTGCTTTACAACATATTTATTACCTCGGTCACCTGAAACACACACACAGTCAACCCGGACTCGAAGTGCTCTTTCTCAACTCCCTGGGGAGTATTCTAGCCAGGCAGTATGCAATGGTAAATACACAAAACAGATCAGAGCACATCAGCCCTCCCTGGAAGATGCAGGTTATACCAAAATTAAAGCGTCTCAATAATATGAAGTTCAAAGTCAAATATATCCACAATTATAGTCCTCCGTTATGAGCAAATGCAATTTCGAACACAACATTCCTTCTAATGGTCCCATCGCACCGCTGTATAACCATATAACTGCATCGTAATTAGTATTCAATATACAACTCAGAACGACCTTCAATACACAAGCATAATGAAATAATTAGCTGCATGCATGCGTGACATTATCAACTTTGACAATTTTGAAGGGTTTCGATGGTTTACAATCATGCATGCACAATAGATTTTTGGTACAAATTAATTCATACTCTAAATGCACAACTGCATGCATTGTATGAGAAAATGACTTTTGATACAAACTTATTAATTCATACTACAACACAACTGCATGCATTGTGTGAGAAAATTAACTTTTGGGTAGACTTTTGGTACAAATGAATTCATACTCCAGCACAACTGTGCGCATTGTACGAGCAAATGAAACCTGCTCTTGTGAAGAAAAAAAAATCCTGATTCAAAGGATCATTACGTGCCCAACCTATCCACCCATTCATAAGATGCCCAGGTCAGCTAGTTTTTACAAAATTTCGCTGCAAGCCAGAGAATAATAATTCCTTGAAAGAACACGATTGTGCTGAATACTAATTCCGCATAAATTTGCCTGTTCAGCTGTAATACCCCCGTCACACATCTACGCTTGTACTGCGCTCTCGCTGTGCTCCTAATCCCCATTCATAAATTTGGCAGTGGGAGGCGAAGCATTGTACGAACAAGTATTAAATGACGAATGAATGGGAGGATTATCGCACATGGGTGAAAGGATAGCCTCTCATGCATGGACATACAATGGCTCCCTGAACAAAAGTTGAGCAGATGTGAGGTCGTGGAAGAGCTACGCTTGTTTTGGACATGTCGAAAGCAAACGCAGAACTCTGGCGACCTAATCTTTTGTTCAGCGAGCTATTGTCTGTGCATTCATGGAAGGATATCTATTGACACATGTGAGATAATCTTCCCATTCAGATCCACATTGAACAAAAGACATTTTGCAGATACATTCCAGTGATTGTGATCAGCTATTGTCTAGAACGCAGTATAGTTAGGCGGCTAAGGGTAACAATTGTGCACTTTTTGAAAGAAGTATGAAAGTCCTACCATATAATTTTCATTATATGTGAATTATTTTCCCTCGTGGAAGTTTGCTCAATTTGACCCCAAGTGACCTTTAGAGGTCATGACCTTGTTACCACCATATTTTACCGATTTGAGGCATCATTCTTAACGCTTCTCCTATATTTCGTTTTAAATATGATTGTAGCAGTTAGCCTCGCATCCGCGGGGTGACAATTATCTAATTTAAAGATGTTGGGGTCATGGGGTTAAAGGTTATGGAGCTCATTATCTATGTACTTATCAATGTCATTGAAGTAAATAAATAGTCCTGTAGACGGATCTATACTTGTGTATTAGACCTGGAGACGTTCTTTAGTCTAACATGTTTTATTGATTCATATTCTAGAAGGTTTAAGAATACATTTTAGCTTTGTTCCCACCTTTTAATGTTAATTAGCTAATTTGCATATTTGTGTATAAAGGTCAGGGGTCATTTTCAATCTCGGAATAGTAAAATATTGATAAAACAAGTATTCTAGGGTATTTTGGGGCAAGGATTCCATTTCTGGTGCTCGTTTGTAAGTGCCATATGGGAAACATCCCCAAATCCAAGATGGCTGCCTCTAATTTGCATATTTATGAATATTATTGATTTTCAGTGGCTACAGCCCCTTATAAGCAATGATTCCAGATTATTATTTGTCAGTTATGTTCTAAGTATGTATTTAAGATATCAAAGATTAGTTGCCATAAAGGAAACCTCTAGCAATGCATATTATTTGCATAATTAGGTATTTTATATCATTTGTATATTTCACCAAATCGAGTATATTGGGAACCCGGACAGTAAAAATGACAAGTAATACCACTTTTCCAAGGTTTTAGGGGGCAACAGATCCATTTTTGATAATTACTTCCCTGTTTAACCGTGGCAACCATCTCAAATCCAAGATGGCTGCTCCCCAAATTACACATGCTATGATACATGACTGTATTATTTCGGTTATATTAGATCGATATTATAATATTTGGACTTTTAATTATTGGAATAAGTAACTAGAATACTTGAATCATGATGTAGTTGTTTGCTTACAGTAAACAAATCATACTGTTATAAAATAAATGCAATTAAAGTGGCAAATAGCATTTTTCCTTCAAATTACAAAGGCGGCCATCTTGGATTTAAGTGGGTTGCCAAGGTGATACGTCTAACTAAGTATCATGGATGGATTTGTTGCCCCCTTAAACCTTGGAAAAGTGGTATTCCTTGTCATTTTTACTTCCTGGGTTCCCAATATACTCGATTTGGGGGAATATGCAAATTAGGTAAAATACCTAATTATGCTAATTGTATGCATTGCTAGAGGTTGCCGATGTGGCAACCAAGCTAAATTATCTTTAACACGCATTTAGAGCATTATTGAGGAAAATCGTCTGTAATTATGATTTATAAGAGGCTGTAGCCACTGAAAATCATTAATATTCATAAATATGCAAATTAGGGGCAGCCATCTTGGATCTAAGGGTGTTGCCCATATGGCACTTCCAAACGAGCACCAGAAATAGAATCCTTGCCCCAAAATACCCTAGAATACTTGTTTGTTATCCATGTTGTACAATACCTAGCAAAAAAATGACCCCTGACATGCTGAAATATGGGCACAAACTGTGTTTTGACTAATAAAGCTTTGCCATGGAATTCCCCATTTTGTTACTTTTGGATGAAAATAACACCTATAACGTTCACAATTTGTCTTCATTTATACTCTTTATTGAGATGAAGATAGAAAAGGTTAAATTTGTAATGAAAAATTATGCCATCTCATAAATATAGCGTTTTAGATTATGCTTATCAACATTTATATGGTTGAGTGTATATTCCATTTTTTCTATTTTTGAAAACAGACCTTGGTGTGGTTACTTGACCGTGACAAGCCATGCATGAATGATTTCATCTAGATTTCATGCGAATATTGAAGAGGGTAATTTTATCTTTAATTTGATATACAATATCATATATTTTATCGTTTGAATGAATACGAAATGTTTGGTCTCTTACAAGTGTCCAGTTTCTTTTTTTGCGGAGTATATAATCAAATATCTTGGTCAATTTTAGTATAGTCTGCATCGCAAAATTTGCAGACTGATCTGAAAGTTCTGTTGTAAAGTTCTCCCACGCATGCATATCTGAGGATATTGTTCAAATTAAGCCCTTTCCTGATCAGGCAGATATTCAGTCATGATAACTCTGCTACTATTTCCTGTCTGAAATGCCCCCCTAGCTATAGCACCCATATACAGGTGGGGTGTTCACACATAGCACAATACTGCCAGGATTATCTAAACTAATGATCTTTAGTGTGAACTCTGGTGAAGTTCCCTGTGTGAAATTCCCCCACTAACAGGTGAAGAGTTCACACATAGTACAACATTTTGGGATTATCTTTTAAATAAATTGATAAACATAAACTGTATATACAAGTGTGAACCTGTGTGATATCTCTGGTACTATTTCATGTGTGAAATGCCCCCTAGCAATAGCACCGATTGACGGATCCATGGCGTGTCCACACATACAATGTAGCATAACATACTGGGATTACCTAAACTATTGATCTTTAGTGTGAAATCTGGTAAAGTTTCCTGTGTGGAATACTTGGAACCCTAGTACCCACTAGCAGGTGAAAAGTTCACACGTAGCACAACATTTG